>WAAE01012017.1:31834-67745 GCA_013400495.1 Nicator chloris | reverse complement strand
CCCTGGATCCCACAGCACCCCTGGCCCCCACAGCAGCCCTGCCTGGCAGCACAGCAGCCTGGGCTTCAGCTGAACTTTGCTTTTCCTGCTTTTGCTCATGGCTCTGGTACAAACACCATCAGAATTCCAGCCTGGAGCAGGGAAGGTTCAAGGGGACCCAGTTGTACCCTTCCAGTACCTGCCCATGGCAGGGGGGACTGGGTGGGCTTTAAGGTCCCTTCCAGCCCAAACCATCCATGGTCCTGTGACTCCTGATACTGAAGTGTGTCTAAAAACATTCACAGATTTTCTTTGCAAGAGGACAACCAACCCACAGCCAGTGAGGGAAGAGCAAGCCCTCCCCCAAAGCCTTTGAAGCAGCCTCGGCTGAAGGAAATGCAGCAGAAATCCAGCACTCTCCCGAGGAAAGCTAAAAGCTACACGGCAGATAGTAAATAAATAATTGCAGGGAAACATTGCACATAGATTTCTTGGGGAACAGAACTTAATTAAATTTTGTGAACATGCCTACATAGTTCCATTGATCAGGAAAAAATGGATATGGGCTACGTCTGTAAGATTTACTTGCTTGGTTGTGTTTTGCCTTTCTTCCCTCCCTCAGCTTCACTCACTTTATATCCTGCAGTGGTGAGGGAGCACATTTCTGGTTTTCCTTCACGAAGAAATTGATTCTGAGCAGCACAGGACATGATGTATGGTTTGTAACTCTACAATATTGCTAAGCAAAAAAAAAAAAAATCACTGAAGAAGGCCATGCAGATATTATAATAATTTCCATTTTAAAATGGATTTCTTCCCACTAGGACCAATAAAAAATATGCAAAGGCTTTCAACAGCCTCTCTAGTAATGATTAATTAAAAGACGGGATAAATCTTGCTGGGCTAATTTAGCAAAGTAGGTTTTTTTAGACACTTCACAGGACAGTTTTTGCCATTGAATCCAAGCTTATACCTGATTTCACAATACCAGCCACTCTGGCTCTGGCTGGGATCTCAGCATCTCTTTGTCATCACAAGCAGAGTCGGGGAGGTGAATGTGGCTGGTGCCTGGCAGAGGAGCAGAGGGACGGGGCAGCCACAGCCACCTCTGTGGCCAGCACAGGCACAGGGTGGTGCCAGGAGCCTGGACCTTCCCCATGGTGGTGACAGGTCCCCATTGCAAGGGCTGAGCTCTCCTGAAGGGCTGATCTCTCCTGGAAGGGCTGATCTTTGCTCTGCAAGGGCTGATCCCCCTTTGGAAGGGCTGATCCCTCTCTGGAAGGGCTGGTCCCTCTCTGGAAGGGCTGGTCCCTCTCTGGAAGGGCTGGTCCCTCTCTGGAAGGGCTGGTCCCTCTCTGGAAGGGCTGGTCCCTCTCTGGAAGGGCTGGTCCCTCTCTGGAAGGGCTGGTCCCTCTCTGGAAGGGCTGGTCCCTCTCTGGAAGGGCTGGTCCCTCTCTGGAAGGGCTGGTCCCTCTCTGGAAGGGCTGGTCCCTCTCTGGAAGGGCTGGTCCCTCTCTGGAAGGGCTGGTCCCTCTCTGGAAGGGCTGGTCCCTCTCTGGAAGGGCTGGTCCCTCTCTGGAAGGGCTGGTCCCTCTCTGGAAGGGCTGCACATGCTGCTGACTCTGCAGGATGGCAAATGGGTGCTATTGTGGAGAACACAACATATTCCATGAGAACCCAGAGGATTTTTTTCTGTTCATATTTTACTGTTCAGACATCTTGCCCAAATTTCCATCGGGGCTGTGAGGGCTCCTGGGGTGCTGCTGGTGGCTTGGGGCTGCTTCCCCCACCCCAGGGACGAGAAGCCCCTGGTTTGCTTTGCCCTGAGCTGGCTCCAGGTCGCTCCCCTCCCAGTAAAGCCCAGCCCCAGCAGGCGGGGTGGTGAGTGAGGGGGCTGCTGTCCTTGCTGCAGCATTGGGAGCTGGCATATTGGTGAGGCATTAAAATTCCAATGGAACAGATGGTGTCAGGATTTTAACTTATGCTTATGAGATGCAGATGGTCCAAGGAGTGAACTTGTTCACCAGTTATTTTTATTTTGAACGGGTTAAGAACAAATTACTCTCTGACTATTGTTGTTACTGCTCTGCTTGTCATTTCTTCTTTCCCTGAGTGTGTTTGTGTCTGTGCACATGTACAAGTCTCAGAATCTCTTTTCCGTGGAATGACAGATTGAAATAGCCCAATTTCTGCCTAAAACTCCTCTCTCTATATTTTATTTACTGCTCCCATGTGCTCAGCCCAACCTCCTCTGGAAAGACTGTCCGTGTGCCCAGGGCAGGCAGGTCCTGCCCCAGGCTCGTGGGGAGGCAGCACTGGCTCCCAGCCCTTCCCTGACGCTGCTCTTGGCTGCACTGGAATAAACCCAGGGTGACCCCACTTTTACACCAGTAAGGATGTGATTATCTCACCCTGTCATGAAACACGAGGTTGTGTTTTTGTCATAATTTATAAGCTTGTTTCACTTTCTATAGAAAGAAAATACATGTACTGCTACAAATTATTAATGTCCGCCTGAATATTTTACACCCACCGCACAGCACTAATTTTCATGTGAAAACCCCGGGGTTTGGCACAATGTGCCCGTGTACATTTTCCAGCCTGGTCCCCCTGGGCCGTGTCACAGGCTCAGGGAGGGACCCAGGAGCTCCATTCAGCCACGTCCCCCCTGTGCCAGCCTGGGCTGTGCTTTGGCTCCGTCTCTGCTGGGGCTGCAGCCGGTGGCTCCTCCTGGGAGGGGTGAGGTGTGACATGGCACACGGAGCTGCCTCTTCAGGAGGTTTGCTGTGTGCAGCTGCTCACGGGGAGCTGGTGCCAGCTGGTGTTGGTGTTTCATTTAGAGCCCAATCCAGAGAGCAGGAGAGCCCCAGAGCTCCCTGCAGCTGAAACAAGCTGGAGGTCTTTGAGATCTGTAGATTGGGGAAAACAGCATTTCCCAAGGGTTGAAGCATGGGGGAAGTGTCTGCCCAGCTTGCTCCTAACAAGGAACATATCACTGAGATCTGACTGTGATCAAGTGCCTGGGCCAGCAAAAATAAATCTTTGTCTGCTCCCTGTCCTTGGTGCATTTCCCGTGTCCGTCCTGGAGCACGGCTGCAGGGAAGGCTCCCCAAACCCCACAAACACATGGAACAAGGGCACAGGCAGCAGTGCAGGTGTGGGGTAATCAGGTTCAGCTATTCCTCCCTCGTGCCATTACTCATCCTCTCTCCCGCATGCAAATGTGCAATCACAGATGTCCCTGCTAAAGCCCACGGTGCTTTGGTGGCTCTGTTCCCACCCTTCAGGCGCAGCAGGGCTGGGAATGCAGCGCTGAGGGGACGGCGGCACCCGGGGACCCTGATCTCACCCCCGCTCAGGGCCCTCAGGGCCATGTTTTCTGCTTCCCGGGAAACCGGTGGAGATGTGAAGGGTTTGGAGGGTGCGGGGCTGGCTGAGAGCTGCAGAGAGGCTCAGGGATGCTGCAGCACATCTCCACAGGCTGTGAGATGCCTTGTCCCCGCAGGGCTGGCACGTCCCCTCTCGCTGGGGCAGCCGCGCTGATGGGTTGGGCTTTTGGGATCCCCTGGAGCACAACAAATCACCCTCCCATCTATTTCTGATAATTAGCGTTTGCCGTAATTATCCCGGGTAAGATGACATTGACCGAGGAGGCCGTGCCGCAGCCGAGGTGTTGGAGCTGATTCGGTTTCCCTGCGGGCAGCCGGGCAGGGCAGGCTCTGGGGGGAGATGGCCACTGCTCGGCTCGGGGCTGGGGCCCCGATGGGGCTGGGGCTGAGCGGTGAGTGTCTCACGGCAAACACTGCCGGCTGTGAACGAGAGCAGCTCCCTGCCGTGCCATCCCACAGCCGACACCGGGGCTCGGCTCTGCGTCCCCGGCAGGAGCGCTCCCTGCGCCCGCCACCCACCCCTTCCTCCTCTCCAGCAGAAATACAGAAAGTTCCTGCGGCTGCTTCTGAACCAGGGGATTTGAGAGCTCTGCGACATTAACTTCTTGCACTTTACACCGTGCAGGGGATTTGAGAGCTCTGCGACATTAACTTCTTGCACTTTACACCGTGTTTGAAACCTTGTCTTCAAACCCCGAGCCCCTGTGAGCTGCGGGGTGGGAGGGGTCGCCCTCCGTCCCCAGCGCTGATCCCGTCTCTGCATCCCCCGGGAGACCCCCGAGCCGCTGGGGCCTTGGTGTGCCCGCTGCCCCGGGGTGCTGCAGGGAGCAGGGTGCAGCCCTACACTGCTGCTTTTGCCTGCTGGGGGCCTGGGGATCCTCCCCGGACACAGGCGGTGGCACCGGGCTGCTCCATCCTCCCGAACCGTTCCCACATCCCCTCTGCACACCCCGCCCTCCTGCCCGCTCCCTGCCCGCCGTGCCCGTGGGATTCGTGTCCCACTCAGCTCTTCCCACACATCACTGCGTCTCCATCTCCACGGCTTGGAATCGAGCCAGGCCTGAAATCAGTGTCTGTCCATCTGCCAAAGAGAGCAGAACTGAATTCCGAGTGTCCTCTGTGCTGTTTGGTGACATGGCCCAGCTCCTTGGGGCCAGGGAGAACTCCCTGTACCCAAAGTTCCTGCACCTGACCCTGCCAGGTTTCTCCCCTGCGGGGAATAATCATCAGTATGTTTTGGTGAGTCAAGTAAACAGAATAATAAGTGGAATATCAGAGACACTGGGAACTATTTGCTCAGCTGGAGTGACAGCCTCAGTCCCATACTATTTTTTGTTTGCAGACGCAGCTTTTACAGAGCATGGCTGTAGGACAGATAAAATATTGTTTGAAAAAGTGATCAGAGATTTTGTTTGCAACTGTGCTGGAGCTCTTCTCCAAATATTGGAAGGATTTTAAGTTGGTTTGTATTGATAATGGCACTGTAATGCCTTTCCTTGCTTGTACAGATCATCAGTGGTTTAATGTGCTTATTCCCAAGGGATGCAGTGACTGAAAAGAAGAGATTAAGATAAACCTTAAAGAATGTTTTGTGGGGGAAAAATGTATTTCCTTTGGATGGGCTTTGTGTAAGGCCTTGGCTGGAATTTGTTAGTGCTGCTGTGAGCAGTGGGCACGGCCAGCACCTGGTGATCCCTGTCTGCCACACTGAGCCCCCGTGCAGAAAGAACATCCAAGTCAGGGATATTCCAAGAGCCTTCCAGAAAAGGGGGTTCCCCTCGTGTCCTGTCCCTGGGGCTGGGCTGGTGGGGTGTGCCCCCACATTCCTGTGCCTGTCCCTGTCCCTGTCCCTGTCCCTGTCCCTGTCCCTGGGGCTGGGCTGGTGGGGTGTGCCCCCACATTCCTGTGCCTGTCCCTGTCCCTGTCCCTGTCCCTGTCCCTGTCCCTGTGCCTGTGCCTGTGCCTGTGCCTGTGCCTGTGCCTGTCCCTGTCCCTGTCCCTGTCCCTGTCCCTGTGCCTGTCCCTGTCCCTGTCCCTGGGGCTGGGCTGGTGGGGTGTGCCCCCACGTTCCTGTGCCTGTCCCTGTGTTCCAGCTGCAGCTCCTACCCAAAGCTTCCCATCCCAGCTGGGAATGAAAACGGAGAGCCTGGGCTGTGTGTGCTGCACTGCTGTGTGCTGCAGTGCTGTGTGTGCTGCACTGCTGTGTGCTGCACTGCTGTGTGCTGCAGCGCTGTGTGTGCTGCAGTGCTGTGTGTGCTGCAGTGCTGTGTGTGCTGCACTGCTGTGTGCTGCAGTGTTGTGTGTGCTGCAGTGCTGTGTGCTGCAGTGCTGTGTGCTGCACTGCTGTGTGCTGCACTGCTCTCGGTGGCTGGGCTGGCACAGCTGGCTCTGTCCTGCTCTGTCCTGCTCTGTGCCACTCCAGACTCACCCGCCTGAGAAATGCAGAAGGACAGCGTTTGCCAGGAGCTGTTTGGATGTACAGGAGTCACATCCTTACTGAGCTGTTCTGAACACGTCCACCTGCATACAGCCTCACACACAACAGGCCCCTCTGCAGGACAGGGACACGTCCCCGATGTCCCCAGAGGAGCTGAGTCCACGTGACCATCCCTCACTCCCAGCCCTTGGAGCTGATGTGCTCCAGCCATGAGGTGCTGAGGAAATTGGAGGAACCCTTCTGTGGCAGCAGGACCAGGATTGCTGAGCCCATCCACCAGTGTGGCTAACATCATTTCAGTGAGACCTTCACCAGGTTTTCAGCCTTTGTAGCTGAAGTTTGGGTTGGTGTGTGTTGCACACCCTGACAATGTGTCAAATAACCCCTGTGTCACTGCGACCATCCCAAAGCCAGCAGAAACAGTTCTGCTTTCCACAACGAGGGAAGGGCTCCTTGGTTTTGGAGCTTGGTTAAATACAGTGTGACACAGACCTGTCTCATCACTGTGTTTTCTCCTCCGTGCCCTCAGCTTTGGGCAACTGGATGGGGACAAAGCTCAGCTCAGGCCAGGCTCAGGAACAGCCCAGGAGCTGGCAGTGCCATGTGGGTGTGACACTGCCTTTGTTTATTGCAGTAAAAATACAAAAATCCCCCACATAACCAATATTTCAGCTGATCAGAATTGGTTTATTTGTTGGTTTTTATTGATGCTCTGATCTCTGGTGAGAAAATAATTGGCTTAAGCAGCAGAAGCCTATTCCATCTAAACCCCGTGACAGCTTTGTTCAGTGACAGCAGTAGGTGACCCTGCTCTGAGTAAACAAACAAACACTCTCACTTATGTACCAATTATGTGTTATGGAATGGAAACTCTGAAGTACCCGCTTTGCTTTCTCTAATTACTGTGCTGCCTCCCTGCATATGCCCCCGGTAGATAATTGCAGTTTTCAAACTTTGGATTGCACGGTGGGATCTGGGCTGGTCAGAGCTCTGTAGGAGGGCAGCCGTGCCTGGCACCAGCTGGACATGTGGGTATATATTTCAGGATATTTATGTATATTTTATATATCTACATTTGGCCCTGGCATTGGCTCAGCTGGGCAGAGCATGGTGCTAATGGTGCCAAGGCTGTGGCCTCAATCCCTGCATGGGCCATGCACCCAGGGGTTGGCCAGGATGGTCCTTGTGGGTCACTTCCAACTGGGAATATTCTGTCATTCTGTGATTTATCAAAGGTTGGGCTTGATGATCTCTGATTTAACTTACAGCCAGCCCTGGGGAGCACAGGGCAGGACTGAGCTCTGTTTTACCCAGGCTGGGGCAGGGAGGGTGCAGAGGCCAGCCCTGATTGCTGCAGTCCCTCCCCAGCCCCATGGCAGTGCCAGGGCAGTGTGGCAGCAGTGCCCCCCCAGTGCCAGCACCACCGGGGACATGGAGTCACAACCCGAGCCACTGGGTACACTGAAGTTATGTGAACTGAACAGGGAAGGATTCATCTTCTAAAAATAAACAGCTTTGTTTCCCCAAGTCATTTATTTTTGATAGATGGCTGAGCCGTGCGTTTGTTTAGCAGCAGGACAGAGCTCCTGCAGCCCCGGTGCTGTCAGAGCTGATTTCAGCCCTCCAGGAGCCTTCAGGTACCTCCAACTCTTCCCTGAGCTGAGCCTGCCTCCATCTCTGATGGGCAGCAGCCCCTGCTGTCCCTGCAGCCCAGCCCAGCCCTCGGTGGGCACAGCCGGGGGTGCCAGCCCAGCTCTGCCCAGCACAGCCCAGGACAGCACAGCCCAGCACAGCCCAGCCTGGCACAACCTGGCACAGCACAGCCCAGCCCAGCCCAGCACAGCCCAGGACAGCACAGCCCAGGACAGCACAGCCCGGCACAGCCCAGCCCAGCCCAGCCCAGGACAGCACAGCCCAGGACAGCATAGCCCGGCACAGCCCAGCCCAGCCCAGCCCAGCCCAGCCCAGCATAGCCCAGCCCAGCTCAGCACAGCCCGGCCCAGCCCAGCACAGCCCAGCTCAGCACAGCCCAGCCCAGCACAGCCAGGGGTACCAGCCCAGCCCTCTGCCATGGGGCAGTGCTGCCCACGGGGCACAGAAAGCTGCCTTGGAGGGAAGGTAGGATTGGCACTCTGCTCCTGGCTGCAATGGGCACTTCTCAGCTCCTTTGGGTATTTCTGCATGGATTTTTCACCTGGTTTACTTTCAGGATAAGCTGAACTTGAGAGGTTTTTTGGTAGAGAAGAGGTCCTGTGCTTGTTTTCATAATCTGGAAACACACAAGATACATTCCTGTGGTTGTCCTGTGCAGGGCCAGGAGTTGGACTTTGATGATCCTTGTGGGTCCCTTCCAACTCAGGATATTCTATAACTTTATTTCTTTATGATTTTACTGTATGATCAGCTGAGTTATTCTGCAGATCGAAGATATTTGATGCCCAGATGAGAACACAAAGAGCAGTGTTAGAAATTCAGTTTTCTGTTCAGAGAATCTGCAGGCATGCACAAATGCTCCCTGAGGAAGCCCAAGGCGAAGGAGCTGGAGAAGAGCAGCTGCCTGTCCCTCACCTTGCAGGGCCGTGCCACGGAGCCATCGGCGCCCAGCTGAGGGGTTGGACAGCTCCAGCTCCAGCTCCAGCTCCAGCTGAGCCCTGCAGAGCCCCCGGCCCTCTGAGGGTCTCTGTCCCCAGCCCCGGGTCCCTGAGAGCCCTGGGCAGGGAGTGCTCAGCCCCCCTGAGCGGCTCCTCAGCCATCCCAACCCTTCCCAGCTCTCCCTTTAAACCACATCTGCAGTGAGATGATTTTTTTCCCCCTACCGAAGTCCAACAAGGCCGGGCTGTCTGACAGAAGCAGTTTTGTCAGACTTGTACTTGCATCTCTCATTCTCCCTCCAGTGTGAACGTTCCTCAGATAACACAGCTCACATGAAAAGACTCCTTCAAATTCTTTAAGTGCACATTAAAATGCAAATCGGCCTTCTTATTAAAGACTTCTGCAAGTTCTCTGACAACACATTTAAATGCAAATCAGTGAAACGTAGACTCGGTATTAAAATCCAAACAATTACTTGATCCACATGCTGAAATGAAAGTGGGACCCCATGGTATGTCCCCAGAAACCAGTGGCCTCCTCAGCAGCACAGGGGAGGCAGCTCCGTGGGGCAGCCCTGGGGGGGTCCCGGGGCTCTCCTGCCCCAGCACGGCCGTGTCACAGGGTCACAGCTGTCCTTGTGACAGAGCTCCCCACGGCTGCCCGGCTGGCATTCCTAATGGAGCCTCCCCGGGGGATCCTGCTCCTCTCTTTGTCCGGTGTGGATGTCACCAGCGTGCAAACCCCCCCGGGGGAGGCAAGGCAGAGCTGGAGCTCCGCCCGTGCAGGTGTGGGCTCATCAATATCCAGGAGATAAAGTGGGAGTGTGCGAGGCAGCAGCACAGACCATTAAAATCCCCTTAATAAGAAGCCGTATTTGGATTTTGAATTTTTCCTCAAATTATGCAGTCTGAGGTTAAGGCTCTACCCCAGCCAAAGTGCTGGTAATTATTTGATGGAGTTTTAGTGGGCATGGGCTGAGGCCAGTTCTAAAAGCTCGGGGTGTCAGGGGAGGCAGCTCAGCTGAGCACATCAGATCTGCTTTATTTTAAAGTATGATAATCCATTAGGAACGACAGGCTTTAACTATCTTTAAATCTGAATGAGACCTTTTTGCTTTTGCCCTGTAGGGCTTGTGATGCTCCTGCAGAAAGGCTCAAGAGGAGCAAAAGGTGCTTTTCCAGCACTCTTTGTCCTCCTCTCCGAATTGACTGGGCAGTTTCCCCTCGGGCTGGGCTTTCAGAGCTGAGCACTCAGGGTGAGATGGGCAGTCAGTGCAGAGCACTGCCCACCAGCCACGGGAACCATTACTGTGCCGGCCTTTGCTCCTGTTTCTCTCAGACCTTCCTTTGGGAATGTGACCCTTTTGTCTGAAAATATCACGTCTTGTTTCTCAGCCACCGTTGTTTGGAGGGCAGTGAAGATGTTGAGGTACACCAGGAGTACGTTTGGGAAAAGCTCTGCCTGCAGGCTGGGCTTAGAGGAGCAGCCCCTGGTGCCTCTCAGGATGGGCCTTCACAGGAGCTGGAATTATTTGTGTTATCACCTTGAGCAGGCTGAGGGGACAGGGGACACTGCAGGGGCACTCCGCTCACTTGGCCATGTCAGGTTTTATTGCTGGCTGCTGTGTAGCCGCATCTGGGGCTTCTCCAAGAGAAAAGGGGATTCTTCTCTCTCATGAATTGGAGATCCCACAAACAAGCTTTGCCAACACCAACATTTTATTTATTTGGGGTGTTTGAGGGATCTGAAGCTCTGCTTTTGTTTGGATCTTTTATGTCATTTCATGTGCTAATCAGGGCTTTTAAACTTGACTCTGTCACTCAAAAGCTTCTTGATGCTGATGAGCAAAATTAAGCTGTAGCACGGCTGTGTATGTATCATCGGTGAATTTTAATTTTAAAGGAAAAAGTGAGATTTTTTCCATTTTTAAAAGCATGACTATTTCAAAAAGGACTCACAGTGGTTTTAGTTAATCTTCTAAGTAAAACGGAATCCAAACTACAAAATGGATCTTGTTCTTCCCCCTGCTCCACATACCATTTATTACATGAAAATAAATGTCATACCCAAGTAGATGTGAGTGATGCACAAGGACAAGGTGTCCGGCAGCTGGGGCCCACCAGTATTTGAAAAATGGAAAGAATGGGAAGTGTTTCAGCTGGTGATGTTCATGGGTTCCTTGTCTCTGCCCCACCCTTGACTGCAAATATTTCAGTGTTGGGGAAAACTGAAGATCAGGTCATGAACTGGAAATGAAAATGGATTTCATATGTGAGCAGGTGGGGCCCCTGGGGAAAAGGGGGAAAACCCCAGAATCCCTGAGGTGGGAAAAGCCCTCCCAGCCCAGGCAGTCCCAGCTGTGCCCATCCCCACCTCATCCCCAGCCCAGAGCTCTGGGTGCCCCCTCCAGCCCTCCTTGGGCACCCCCAGGGATGGGGACCCCAGAGCTCCCTGCAGAGATCTGTATTGCAGGGACCGGTACTGCACAGGTGCAGGGCTCTGGCTCTCACAGCCTCGGCAGAGGAGGAATCGCCTCTGCCACTGCCTGCGGGCGCTGAAATCCCTGACATGTGCTCTTTGTTATGGGCTTAAGGAGCCTGGAGAATCAGTGCCTCGGCAATCCCTCAGCACAATGCACATCCCTGCAGCCTACAGTGCAAATGAGACTGGAAAACCGCGTTATTCCTGAGCCATTTGTCCATGGGCTTTGTTGCTAAGTTGGTGCTTTCTCATTCAGAAGGCGACAGAAATGCAAAGCACCCGTTGTCCGTGGGTGCTTGGATCCGTGTGGAGAACATCTGCTTCCCACCCCGAGAGCTTGGCTTAGCTCTGTTCTACTCCCTGCCCAGTCCCCAGGTTCTGGATCAGCACCGGGAACGGTTCTGCATGCCGGGAATGTGCGGCAGCTCCCGGGAAGGGCCCGCTTTTGGGGTGCTGGCACGGACAGAGCCATCCCACGGAGCTCTGCCACGGCCACGGCCCGGCGCTGCTTTGGGGGCTTAGAGCTCAGGTCCTGCTCCTCCCAGAGTCTCATGTACTTCTTTAGCGAGCGCTTCTGCTGCTCCTCTCCAAGAGCTGTTGTGCGTTGGCCGCTGCGGGCTCTCTGCCCGCAGTGATGCCCCGAGCATCTCCCGCGGCTGCCCCGGGGCTTTGCCGGCCCGTGCAGGGCCCCGAGAGCCCAGCAGCGCTCCCGGCTCACTGCCTGACTCATTTCCCTCCCTCCCCTCTCCCTGTGACCTCTTTGTCCCAAAGTCACCTCTCCGCGTGCCCGTTCCCCCTCCCCGTGGCCGCGCTCTCGCTTTCCCCTGTGGTGCAGTGAAAGATATTTCCATTTTCCTATTGAGTTTCCACTCTCTGCTTGACCCAGCTTAGGAAATTGCTACCCTTGGGCTATCCTGGAGATTTCGGGGGGGGAAGCCCAGCACAGTGCCCGGTCACCGTGGCCCTGTCCCCCTCCTCCCTGCCGCAAAGGCTCGGAAAGCCTTTTCTCCCGGCAGAAGCTGCCCAGCCCCCTCGACGTGCCCTGGAAAACACAACCCAAACACATTTTCCTTAATGATCCCGGAGCAGCAGTCAATATTTAACAGTAGCTCTTTCAAGCTGCTTTCTGGGCTCCGAGGAGAATTCCTAAAGAAACAGTTTGTAGGAAATGTATCGGAAAATTAACTTTGTGTTCATCAACACATCGTTAACGGCTTTCTCACTCTAACAATCCAATGTCCCTGATTGTTCCCATCGCGCAGAAAGGTGAAGGCTGCCACCAGGCAATCTGTTCTGCCATCATTTGCTCGTGGCAGCGCTGGTCCCGGGGGGCTGCAGGTTCCTGACGGGGGGCAGTGCAGGAAAAGGCATCTGCTGTGTTCCTGAGCCTGTTTACAGCACCGAGGCCAAAATCTCGATGGGTTGGAAGTGATGGATTTTTTTTTGAATTTGTTTCTACAGGAAACAGGCATCATTCATGATTCCCTTTTGCCGTTCTCAGTTTTCCTTGCTTCTCCTTCCCAGTCTCCTCAGCCAGCCAGTGCAGCTTTTCATCTCCTCCTGTGTTTTCTGGCATCTCTTCATTCTGTGTCAGCCTCCTCTGCTGCATCAAGAACATAATTTTTTATTCTGTTTGGTTTTGGATGCTGGTCCCCAACTGTATGATTCGCTAAAGGAGCCAAAGTTTAGTTTTTCTTTCACTTGCACGGCATCAGTGTGAATTCAAACCACCCCCACCACCCCCACACATTTTTTTGAGTCATGAGTGAGTTGCCTTGGAGCCTGCGAGTTCTCTCCATTGCTCCCTATAGCAGTGGCAGCCAGAACTGTGGGGTGACTTGGCTGATGGGCCCCCGAGCCACGGTGCTGAGGGCTGGCAGGGCTGGTGCTCGCAGGGATGAGGGGCCTGGAGCTCCTTCCCCACACGGGCACTGCCTTGGGTGTCAGGATGAGGCTGTTCCCAGCAGCCCAGGGGAGGCCACACTTCCCACAGGGGTCTCCAGGGGAACAACCACGGATGCTCCAGGCCTGGAAGTGTCCAAGGCCAGGTTGGAGCAGCCTGGGCTGGTGGAAGGTGTCCCTGCCCGTGGCGGGGCTGGAATGGGATGAGTGTTACGGTCCCTTCCAACCCAAACCAACCCGGGATTCTGTGATAGCCCCATTTCAGGAGAGAGGAAGGAGGTGACACCGTTGTGGCTGTGAGGAGGAGGAGGCAGAGAAAGGCTTTGCAGGGAGACACTGAGGTCACACCTGGGGCTGTGACCTTTCCCAGGATCTTCTGGCAGCGTGTGAATGGCAGGAAGGGGGAACAGCCGAAGAGAAGAATTTAATAGTTATGGAGATGAGATTTTGTTTACCAGAAATAGCAGAGAGGGCGTCTTCAATCCTTGGGCCAAAGAACTGGCACAGTGTGGGTGCAGCCAGCCCATCCCAGCGGAGGGTGATGCCAAACCACGGGACTGAGTTATTTGTGTGATCAGGATGTTGACCCCAGCGATGGAACAGAAATGTGTGGGGAAGCTGGGAAGGGAGAGGGGCAGAGTCCCCAGCCCTGCAGGACAGACCTGGGAGGGTGCCTGGATTTGGGCCTTGAACTGAAGGAGAGGTGTCTGGAGCTGAAAGATGTGAGTCATCAGCACAGAACTGTTAATTAAAGATGTGTTGAAATTACTCAGAAACGAATGAGAAGCCAAGACAAACAAGACAGTTTGAGAACTGCACAGAAAGCTAAGGAAGCTGTGGGAGAGGATTCTCCAAATGATGGATTTCAGGAGGGATTTCGTGTCGGGATGTGGAGTTTGGAGGAGAGGAGCTGTCTGAACCCCTGTGTTGAGGCTTGCCAGAGGTGCCTCCTCTCCTGTGGGCACAGCAGGGCCAGGAGAGGCTCCAGCAGCGTGTGGTGGCCACGACTGGGACTGACAGCTTGGGCTGGGAGGGGAGGAAATGTCATCTCACAACTGAGACAGCCTCTGCCAGCCTTTAGTGACCTTGGAGAAAACAGGGACAGTGCAGAAGCAGGCGAGGTGTGGGGGTGACAGGGACATTGTTCCCTTGACTGTGGCCTTGCTGGCGGCAATGGGGGAGTGCAGCTGTGTTGGGAAAAGAGGTGGCAGAGGAATTCAGGCGGAGGGGTTCAGCCTGGCCGTGGAGTTGGTATGGGATCCCTGTCCCTGGCAGGAGCAGGTGCTGCCAGCCTGGTGCTCATTTCCATTTTAACTGCATTTTCCCTCGAGGGAGAACACACCAGGTAATCTCCTGTTTTGCTTATTCTGACATTAAAAAGAGAATAACAACAGGGTAACAAAACAAACAAACAAACAGATTAATTTTCAAACAGTAATTGCCTTTCTGTTGGTAGCACTGACAACTCCCAGGCATCTTCCAATTCCAGCATTGGCGTGTTCCCTTTGCCTCAGCTGCCGTGGCTGTGTGCCTGGAGCAGCCCCTGCAGCATCAGCCACCAGCTCCCCATCTCCCTCTGCTCCCCGGTCTGGTGGGACAGGGAGTGTCCCGCTGGGGGATGTGTGGCTGAAGGAATCTCCAGGCTGTAGCAGTGTTGTCTCTGGCTGGAAACAGTGGTGGTTTCCAGCCTCCTTTCCCCCGTCATTCCGAGGGGAAAGGAACGCAGCCCTGTGGTGGCAGGGCTGTGCCCCGGCTACCCCGGAGAGCTGCAGCGCCGGGGCTGCAGGTGTGGTGTTTGTGTCTGAGTGCACACCACGAACACGAGGCTTTTGGTCATTCGGGGCGGGTTTAGGGTCTGGAATCCCCACGGCCTGGGGCAGCCCGGTCCGTGAAGCTGGCTGAGCTCCCGTGGGCCCCTGGGCTGCCCTGGGAGCGGGGATCAATCCTGGGGGATCCATCCTGGGGGATCCTTCTTGGGGGATCCATCGTGGGGGATCCATCCTGCACGGATCCATCCTGGGGGATCCGTCCTGGGGGATCCATCCTGGGGGATCCGTCCTGGGGGATCCATCCTGGGGGATCCATCCTGGGGGATCCATCCTGGGGGATCCGTCCTGCAGGGATCCATCCAGGGGGATCCATCCTGCAGGGATCCATCCTGCAGGGCTCCATCCTGGGGGATCCATCCTGGGGGATCCGTCCTGGGGGAGCCATCCTGGGGGATCCGTCCTGGGGGAGCCATCCTGGGGGATCCGTCCTGGGGGAGCCATCCTGGGGGATCCGTCCTGGGGGAGCCATCCTGGGGGATCCGTCCTGGGGGAGCCATCCTGGGGGATCCGTCCTGGGGGAGCCATCCTGGGGGATCCGTCCTGGGGGAGCCATCCTGGGGGATCCGTCCTGGGGGAGCCATCCTGGGGGATCCATCCTGGGGGATTCATCCTGCAGGATCCACCCTGGGGGATCCATCCTGGGGGGGCCACCCTGCCAGGATCCCTCCTGCCAGGATCCATCCTGCAGGGATCCATCCGGGGGGATCCCTCCCCCGGCGCTCGGGAGTGATTTATCTCCTGTTTGCCGAAGTTCCCCGTGTGAGGAGGCTGCAGTGAAGCACATCCCGACACAGCAGCCATCCTCTCTCCCGGCGCTGCCGCTGCCGGCGGCTCCGCTCCGCTGCTCCCCAACGAGGCGAGCAGAGGGGCTGAGACAGCGGCGGCGCCGGGGGCTGCGGGAGCGGGGGAGTCGTGCGGGACAGGGGGGCTGCGGGGGCCGTACCCGGTGGGTGCCCGGGGGCCGTACCCGGTGGGTGCCCGGGGGCCGTACCCGGTGGGTGCCCGGGGGCCGTACCCGGTGGGTGCCCGGGGGCCGTACCCGGTGGGTGCCCGGGGGCCGTACCCGGTGGGTGCCCGGGGGCCGTACCCGGTGGGTGCCCGGGGGCCGTACCCGGTGGGTGCCCGGGGGCCGTACCCGGTGGGTGCCCGGGGGCCGTACCCGGTGGGTGCCCGGGGGCCGTACCCGGTGGGTGCCCGGGGGCCGTACCCGGTGGGTGCCCGGGGGCCGTACCCGGTGGGTGCCCGGGGGCCGTACCCGGTGGGTGCCCGGGGGCCGTACCCGGTGGGTGCCCCGGGGGCCGTGGCGGGGGCGGCCCCGCGGCTCCGAGCACCGCTCTGCCTCTCCCGCCCCGCACACGGCGCTTTCCGTGCCAATTACACTGGAAATAATTATTTGATTACACAATTCTTTGCTAACTGCTTTGTTCTCCATCTTGTCTTTGATTGCTCAGGAGCGTTTCGGGGCGAAATAATTGCATGTTCAGGGGATTTGCTTCGAAGCCAGTAATTATGAATTTCCTCATCAATTCGTGTTCCACGTGCGTTTGGGGCATGATGGGCTGGGCCAGCAGCGGGGCCTGCCGGGGAGGGGAACGCAGGGAGGGGGGCTGCTCCTTCCCCGGCGGGATCCTGCCTTTGTTTGACTGCAGTGCCATCATCCCGGGCAGCCTCCTCACTCCCCGGCTTTAACCCTGCATTTTCTGGGCCTTTGCAGCTGGGGTTTCTGTAATCCAGCTGCCTGGTGTCTTCTGAGTCGGATTCATTAGGAAAGATGTGCTAATGATTCTGGTTCCGTGTCTGTTGATAATTGCTTCAGATTATGACAGTAGAGAACCATTAAAGCTGGAAAAACCTCCAAGATGATCCAGCCCAACCTTTGACCAATCAGCACCTTGTCAACCAGACCAGAGGCCGGTCTTGAAGAAAGTTCAAGAAATTACTTTTACTAGTTTGGAGTAGTTTGAATTTCAGGAATAATATGTAGCTCCCCTCAGGAGCCATCATTAACCTGTGCTGAAGCCCACTGAAGAGTTTAAACTCGGTTTAAATCTCCCATTTCCTGAGCAGAGGTGGTGTCTAGGTGTGAGGAGTGTGACAAATCCTCATCTCCACCCCTGTCTAGACTCTCCAGCAAGTGTCGAGTTATTCTGTCCCACAATTAGGCCCATTCTGAATTTCCTAACTGTGAAATTAAAAAATCCAGTTTCTTATGCCTCTTACAATTATGGTGATGAACCTTTTGTGGGAGAGATGTGGCAGGGGAGGCCCAAGGCTCCCTCCTGGCCCTGACACTGCAGAACTGGAGAAGCCACTCTCACTGTGCTTTTTATTGAATTTCTGCTTGGGTCTTCTAGTTAGCAACCACTGTGAGTTTCCGTAACTATTGGCATAAAACCAGATTTTAGAGAAAATGCCATTGGGATGGAAGCACTCTGGAGGAAGAGACCCAGTTTGGTTTCTGATGGGGGAAGTGCAGGGGAAGTCTCTGGGCAGAAGCACCAATGAGACCTTGCAGGGGCTTTGGAGGCAGATGCAAATCTCCTCTCTTCCACAGGTAACTCTGGGATGGGCTATGGACAGGGAATGGTGTCTGTGAGAGACTCTTGCAGGTGCTGAAACACGGAATTTTATATGTTTTGTTTACACCCCTGAATCCCTGGCTTATCAAGGTTCCCAAATGCAGGGATGCAGAAATGTCCTTAGTGCCACTCCTGGCCTCAGCAATGCCCAGCCCTGCCAGCCCGTGGGAAGGGAGATTCCCTGGAAAAGTGCCTCAGTCTCTCACTGAACTTTAATTTTGTACTTCTGTGCCTTTCCTTTTGACCTTTGCTCTTTTTCCTTTAAGCCAAGACCAGTGTCTCAGCCTCTGAGGGAGACATGAGGGTGACACTCCAGCTCTCTCCTGTGTTTTGCAGGAGCTTGGGAAGCCTCAGCTCTGACACAGGAGGCAAGGCTGTGAAACTGCAGTGGTGGGGGTCATGCTTTGTGTGTGACAAACAGGAGACAAATGATGATTTGGAGAGGATTTAATTAACCTGAATGAATTTGGCTAAGCAGCGTTAAAAGTTTTGCCTAGAGTATTTGCTGTCTTATTTTTTCATTTCTGTGTAAAAAGGTCCCTTGCTAGGTTTGTGCACGTTACCTTGAGGTTCTGATTAACTTCAGTGTTTTCATTAGCTCCCTGTAATTAAATATTTATGGTACAGTAGGTCCACGTTCCTGCACAAGCTGACAGCAGAGAGGAAGCGGGGCCCAGGAGCTGGAGGGGCTCTGCAGGGCTGGGCTGGGCTGGGCTGGGCTGGGCTGGGCTGGGCTGGGCTGGGCTGTGTGCAGCGCTGGCTCTGTGCTCTCCCCGTGTTTGTCACCTCTGGCGCTGCTCCAGCCGACCCCTCTGCCCAGCCTGGGGGCTGCCAGCCCCGGGAGCAGCTGTGTGGGCAGGAACGGAGCCGTTTGTCCCCCTCGGTGCCTCCCCCCGGGCTGTGCAGGGCTCATCGGGAGCGGGGAGGATCCACCACGTCCTCCTAAATCACCTTGTCAGTGTTTGTAATCTGGCCTCATAAAACCCGCAGGAATTTCTTGTGTGGGAGACCTCGGGGGCCATAAAAATTGGGAGCTGTAGTTAGATTTAATTAGTGACAAAAAGTAGTTCTGTCAGACTGTTTCCCTGCAGAACCCTGGCTGCCAAACCCCCCATGGGCCTTGGGAAGAGACTCCTGGAGCTCAGGCTCCTGACTCAGCCTCCACACGTTTGTTTAAAAAGGGGAATCCTGACAAAGGGAAGGGGAAAGGTCCTCGGGTTGGCCCAGGGAGGTTTCAGTTGGACACAAGGAAAACTCCTTCACGCAGAGGGCTGTAACACTGTGCCCAGGCAGTGGTGGAGCCCCCAGAAGTGTGGGTCAGGGGTGACCCAGGTGAACCATGACCACAGGGACCTTTCCAACCCCTCTGGGAGTGCAGCTGCTCTCGGATAAGGCCGAGCACTCACAGCCCCATTTTGTCTGGGGTTAAAAGCAGGAAAGGTGGGATCTCTGTCAGGCCAGGAGCTCAGGAGCTATTTCAGCAGCTTTCTCTGTTTAAACAAGGCCTGTGTTTGTGCTGCAAGCGAGGGAAGCACAGCCCGTTTGTTGTTGTGCAGCAGTCAGGGTGGTGTCAGCAGCTGTGGAAATTGTGTTAACTTCATTGACTTCCCCAGAAGTGAACCAATTCTTCTCCCCTGTGAATCTGCTTCCATGGCACTGAACTATTTTCAGGCTGACATTTTTACTAGGAATAACATTTAAAATTCAGATAATGCTCATCAAGTATTTGCTTACTGGTGCCCCCACCATCCTGCCTGGGTAAATAAGGCTACTGTGTGTATAGAAATCTGATAAATAGATAAAAATCTGGATATTGCATTTATAGTTAATCAACAATAAGGTGGGGAAGGTGAGGCTGCCTGAGGAGAGCTGTGATCAGACTGAGCTGCCAGCACATCCTCAGGCCGGGGAGTTGTGTCATTGTCACCTGAAAGGAGGTGGACCCAGTTCCCAGGGTTATGGGATGCCCCTCAAGGCCCCGAAAAGTCAGGTCGATTTGGTGAACTCAAGCACCAAAGAGTCTTCAACCTTCACGTCCTGTACACAGCTGTTTCTATGACCTGTTCCACATGCATAAAGTGCCTGTTGCATCAGGGGGTTGCTGCCAGGGCTGCTGTCCCCATCTGCAGCCACTCCTCAGTCTGTGGCTCTGAGCACAGCAGGAGCAGGGAGGGACCGGTGTCAGGTCAGTGCTCACTGACACTGTTCACTCCCTGACTGCACTTACAGTGGCAGATGTAAAATACTGGCTCTGGCACCAGAAAATTGTTCTTTGAGTAATTGTGTTATGTCCTTCAATGCCTCTTTGGTAAGGAGCAGTTTGTGTGAGGAGCTGGCAGGTCGGTAACCCCGGTTTTCCCAGGGGATTTTACAGGGAGCAGGGCTGGGGGTGAGGCTGCTGCTGAAGCCTGGGGGGAGGAAGGAGCTCCTTTCAAGGGAGGAAATGTTACAGCTGGAGTAAGGTGAGCCTTGCATTGAAAACCAGACCCACTCTGGTGGTTGGACATGTCAGGGGTGTGGGAGACTTTGAATCCCTGGCTCTGATAAGATTTTTAACCTCACCATTTGGCCTTGAGCTGCGCCACAGGAGCCGGGCAGGGCCTGTGCTGGGTGAGCCCATCCTCCAAAGTGCCCCCCAAGAGGACTGTAGTGCCTAACACCAGGACCTCATGGAAATCCTTTTACGGTTCCTCCCTGTTCATTATAGCCAGGACAGGCAGCCTGAGGTGCCCCAGGGCTGGTGTGTGCTCTCAGTTCAGGATCTTCGAGGTGTCATATGCAGAAATAACAAACCCAGGCAAACACAGGTGATGTCAGGTATTGTTTTCCCTTTCATTCCTGCTGTATTAAATGCTGCTCCTCTAGAAACAAATGTGTTGTGCACTAATTTGGTTGAGCGCCAGGAACAGCATCTGCATTTGCATTCTGTGAATTAGAAAGCAATCTGTTGCTAGAGGAGAGCTGGTGTAGTCATTTCTAGCTCAGAGTGCTCCTGAGATATTTCACCAAGAATACTCCGTGTCTGAGGCTGCTGCTGCCTCCTGTCTCAGATAAAAATGGCCACACAGGTGCTCTCGGAAAAGAATCATTCACAGCTATTTGTGTCACTTACCTCATGGTGCTCCAGAGAAACAACCACCGTGCTTCCAAGGAAGACAGACCTATTTTTTTCTGTGGAGCTTTTTTTAGAAAAATGAAATGCTTGGGTTGCTTTACCTTTCTGTTCAGGAAATGGCAGAATTCCACCTGCACAACCAGGGGTGATGCTGATACACAGCTCCTGCATGGTTACCTGGAAATGCCAGGAGCCTTCCCAGTCACCCCTGGAATGTGCTCTAGATTTGATGTTGTACAACGATGTAAAATTGATGAGGTTCTTCTGAGTGTGAGGGTTTGCAGGGAAAGCAAGGGAAGCTTTACTTACAGTTTTTTCAGGGCTGGGTTGGCCGGGGCTGGGAGCAGCCTGGGGCAGTGGAGGTGTCCCTGCCCATGGCAGGGGTGGCACTGGATGAGTTTAAGGTCCCTTCCTACCCAAAGCAATGGGATTCAATGTTTCTATGGCCCGCAGGGGTCTGGAGGGACATCCTGTTGTGCCACCCCCCTGTGTCCCCCAGGGGTCACAGCCGGCCCAGCCCCGTGCTCCTGCAGCCGGGCACGTCCCAGGGGTGAACTCCCCTTCCCAGGAGAGTTCTTGGAGATGCCCTGGTGATGATGATGCCCTGGACAGTGCTCAGCCTTCGCTGCCAAGGGCTCAGGTTTCTGAGCTGAGCGCTTGCGGGTGCTTTGTAACCTGGGAATGAGAGGCTGGAGCTGCCGGGAGGAGCCGGGGCCGGTGGTGGAGCTGCTCCATCCATCCGTGCCCCAGAAATGCAGGTGCTGAGAGGCTCTTAGCGCGCTGCCTGGTGCTCTTTGGCCCGGGAATAAAACCTCTGGGGGTGACCTTTCCCGCTGCCCGAGGCTGTCGCTCGCTGGCCAGGCTGTGTCAGACGACGATTTGGAGCAGCCTGGGTTGAAAGGAGCAGAGGAGCTGCTGGGAGCTGCCCCGGCCGATCCGCGCTGACTGCCGGCGTGTTCCCGGAGCAGCTTTGCCTGCCCCTCTTCCAAACGCCGTCAGCATCCCCGTGACGGACGGAACCCAGACCAAAGGAGGGGGAACAAAGGCAGCCGTGCCCGGTGAAGCCAGCCCGGGGCAACGGGCACCTTTCAGACGGTTCCTCCGTCCTCTCCGCTGAGTCAAAGGATGAAAGCTTTCCATCTGGGCTCAGGAGCACTCATTAAAGCTCTCCTGGGGCTGCGCAGCCCTGCCCAGCCCCAGCTCTGCCCTGGGCCGCTCCGCTGCTGCTCCCGCAGGTAAAGGGGCTCCAGCACGGCTGGAGAGCGCTGCGGGAGCGGCTCTGCCTCCCTGCCAGGCGGGGTGAGAGCCAGCCAGCCCTCCCTGCGCCTGGAGCCTCCCCCGGAGCCCGCTGCCCTTCAGGCAGGGCAGCGTTGGAGCAGAGGCTGCCCAAGCTCCGGCGGGGACAGCGCTGCCCGAGCAGCCCCGGCTCCGGCTGGGTGCGCACACGGCGGAGGGCACAGCCCTCCGGGAAAGGAGCAGACTCATTGTTATGCACAAGTGGGCCGTGTTTTCCAGCTCTCCGAGATCAGCGCCCACCCCTTCCCCATTAAAAGTGCGCCCGGCCGGCATTCCTCACTCTTCCCGGAGCGAACGGAAAATGAAGGATTTCCGTGCTCGCAGGGGAGCTTTGACAGAGCCACTCTGAGCAAACCTGGGGCACTTGGCTGCTCCCAGAGCCCCCGGCAGCTGCCCCACGCTGCCCCGGAGCAGGGATGTCCTGGGGCCACCCAGGGCCCTGTGCTCCCCTCTGCGCCATGGGGAGGGAGCCGGGATGTCCTGGGGCTATTCAGGGCCCTGTGCTCCCCTCTGCGCCATGGGGAGGGAGCCGGGATGTCCTGGGGCTATTCAGGGCCCTGTGCTCCCCTCTGCGCCATGGGGAGGGAGCCGGGATGTCCTGGGGCTATTCAGGGCCCTGTGCTCCCCTCTGCGCCATGGGGAGGGAGCCGGGATGTCCTGGGGCTATTCAGGGCCCTGTGCTCCCCTCTGCGCCATGGGGAGGGAGCCGGGATGTCCTGGGGCTATTCAGGGCCCTGTGCTCCCCTCTGCGCCATGGGGAGGGAGCCGGGATGTCCTGGGGCTATTCAGGGCCCTGTGCTCCCCTCTGCGCCATGGGGAGGGAGCCGGGATGTCCTGGGGCTATTCAGGGCCCTGTGCTCCCCTCTGCGCCATGGGGAGGGAGCCGGGATGTCCTGGGGCTATTCAGGGCCCTGTGCTCCCCTCTGCGCCATGGGGAGGGAGCCGGGATGTCCTGGGGCTATTCAGGGCCCTGTGCTCCCCTCTGCGCCATGGGGAGGGAGCCGGGATGTCCTGGGGCTATTCAGGGCCCTGTGCTCCCCTCTGCGCCATGGGGAGGGAGCCGGGATGTCCTGGGGCTATTCAGGGCCCTGTGCTCCCCTCTGCGCCATGGGGAGGGAGCCGGGATGTCCTGGGGCTATTCAGGGCCCTGTGCTCCCCTCTGTGCCGTGGGGAGGGTGGGCTCAGGTCTCAGGGTGAATTTGGCCTCAGCAGGTTCTGCAGAGGGGCTGTGGTCCATCCCTGGACCTTTGGGGGCCACCCAGAACCTGCAGAGCTGGTGGAAGGAGTTCAGTAAACTTTGAATCCTGCCCCAAGTGCTGGGTTCCTTTCCCAGTGGAGGAGCACATCCTGGTTTTAGTGCCTGTTTCTGTCAGCATCCCGGGAGGGTTCATTTCCTTGGGCTGCTCCTGCTGCACAGGGCACTGACTCGTTTGGCTGAATCCTCGTCGAGCTAAAAATGAAATGCAAATGTACAGGAGCTATTCCTGCTTTTGTCAGATGTAGAAAGCAGGAATTGGAAAGATAAATTACCATAGTTGGCTTTAAGCACATATTGCTGGGAAGCAAACACTAAAACATCAAAATAAAGCCTTTTTTCCTCCTTCCCTCTTTTTAAAGCAAGAATATGATTATGCTCCGTGGCTCTCAGCAGAGCACAGATCAAAGCCATTAAGTAACTGCTGTTGGCTGTTTGGCCCTGGTTCTGGGTGGCACACCCAGGGTTCACACGGGTGCCATGGCTGGAGCTGGCCCTGCAGGGAGCAGCCCTGGCCCCCAGGGAGGGCTCTGTGGGCAATGGGCACCTCTGTCCCGGCCACCCCGGCGTGCTGAGGGCACGAGGGGCAGCAGCAGCCCCCAGAGAGGTGTGGGGGTCCTGCCCTCAGCCCCTGAGCATGTTTGCCAAGGCAGAGGCTGGGGCTGGGGGTAGGGAGCTGCCTGCAGGCTGGTGGTAAAGTGGATGCTCATATCAAGTCGCTTGTAGTTCAGTGTCTGCTTGGCTTATTCTCATTTAGGGTAAAAATCTCTCTCCGAAGCTCAGGGATGCCTAGAATGTGACTCCCCTGACTCCCCCTTTGCAGCAGGACAAATTGGATCCACAGCACTGACAGCCCTCAGTCTGGAACCTTGCAGTGGGCACAGGGTCATTTTCCCATCAGCCAGGAGATTGTGCACAGATAAGACTATCCATCATTTTTAACACAGGCAGGCCTGGTAAAAAAAAAAAGAAAAAACAAAAAAGACATTTCAAGACTGAAAGCAATTTATATTTCCCCATAGAAATGTCCCCCTATTTTTAAAATACTATAGTTCCCTTCTTGCCTTCCTTCTTCCTGCACGCCCCTCCAGGCATGTTCCAGCACTGGTTTGTTTCTGATTGCAGGGAAAATTCCCAGCTCCTCCTTCCCCATCAGGAAAGGAACAGCCCCAAGAGAAGATTCAGCTCTGGAGAGGAGACGTGAGGAGAAAGGATGAGGGGAAAAGGGAAGGATCCAAGTGAGGAAAAGATGGAGCTCCTCACAGGACTGGGAGCTGCAGCATCACCCAGGTCCTGGCCAGGCTCAGCTTAAACCTCCCTTTGAGACAAACTCACCTGTGGGCAGGTTAAGGCCACAGCACGTTTGGCCGAGGCCCAGAGCAGGTCCCAGATCCACAGGATTCACTGTGATCCACTTTTTGGTGGAGTCCCCATCCCTGGAGGTGGCACTCAGAGCTCTGGGCTGGGGATGGGCACAGCTGGGACCGGATGGGCTGGGAGGGCTTTTCCAGCCTCAGGGATCCTGGGATGCTGTGCCCCGTGTGCCACATAACTGCAAACCAGGTTAAAACACCCTCCGTGGTGTGGGTGGTGGTGGCAGGGCTGGCACCCACTCGAGCTGTCTTGGAAGAATGACTTTGGAGAGCTGTCATGGTGACCTCCCCAAAAGCTGCACGTGGACCTTTGTGACACTGCAGAAAAGGAGCCTGTGCACGAGGCCATGGGAAATAGATCACCACGTGGCCTTGGTTAAACCCAGAGGTTTTGTTTGGAAAAGAAGTTTTCAGAAGAAAAGAACAAAGTTTTCCTGAGTAATGTTCTTTCTCATTTGCCCTTTCCCCAGGCTGCCAGAGGAAAACTCTCCATCTATGCCATGGCTGCTGTTGGGTCCCCAAAAAAGTAGACTTAGAGCCAGAGTTCCCCTGAAATGAACCAGGATATTAATTAAAATCTGTAATTGCAGAGCTCCTGAGCCAGTAATGATAGGATGTGCGAGTGTTTCTCTGTGGTTCCTGTTAATCAAGAGGAGAGCCAAAGAAACAATAGATTAATCACAAAAGTGAGGCTTTCTGAGCACACAGTGATTGCCAAGGACCCAACTGCCGTTGATTATCCCCAGGACTTTCACACACCAGGGCCTTTTGTGCCTCTCAGAGTCTGCCTGACACGGAAACGCCACGGAAACTCCTCCCGGCCGGGCACTGAGGGAGGGCTGCTGACTTCCCTGCTGTAATTCAGGGAGTTTTGGTACCGGGAGGGGCTGAGCTTCCCTCAGAGCACCTGCAGACCTTGAATCCCTGCCGCTGCTGCTGCTTTGCTGAAGCGCACCCTGCCAGGAGGAGAGCCCGCTGGGAACAGCTTCCCCCAGCCCAAGGCAGGGGATGCTGTGTCTGCCCCAGCCCAGCCCTCCCGGGGAGCGGCTTGAGGAGAAAAGCAATGATCCCCTGGGCCCTGCTCAGCGGAGTGCCCGTGCTGGGNCAGCCCAAGGCAGGGGATGCTGTGTCTGCCCCAGCCCAGCCCTCCCGGGGAGCGGCTTGAGGAGAAAAGCAATGATCCACTGGGCCCTGCTCAGCGGAGGGCCCGTGCTGGGGCTGCCCCTGCCCTCCCGGAGGATGCGGTGCTGCACAGGGATTACACCGTGTTTTACCGGGGTGAGAACTGCTGAGTGCCCGTGCTGGGGCTGCCCCTGCCCTCCCGGAGGATGCGGTGCTGCACAGGGATTACACCGTGTTTTACCAGGGGTGAGAACTGCTGAGTGCCCACGGAGCTGCCAGGGCTGGGCACTGCCCGGGGCTGGGCACTGCCCTGTGTGTGCCCTGGGACGAGGCCACATCGTCTGTCCCGGTGTGGCACCGGTGTGGCACCGGCACCAGCTGGCAGTGATGGCCCCATCCCCGGGCTGGGCAGGCACCCAGCAAAGGGAAAGCTCTAAGTGACTGCCTTGGAAATCTTTCCAGGAAAACCATCCCCAGCAGAGCAGCTGGAGGGGAATCTGGTAGAACAAACCTCAGCTGAAGTCCCGCAGTGGGGCTGGGGCAGCTGGGTGGGCACTGCCCAGTGGGGAGCTGTGACCTTTCCTCGGGGCAGCTCTTCCTCCCGGGGCAGGGCAGCAGAACAAATCCTCTGCCCAGACCCTGGAGGAGCTCCTGGTGCCTGTGTCCTCTCCTGGGTTATCTGAGGCTCTCCTGATCCCTCTGTTAATTCTCTCATCCTGCTTGTGCTTCTGGTTTGAGATGCATTTGTTGAGCAAGCAGTAAATCTGTCACTCCAGCAAATGCCTAATTGAGCTCCTCAGTCCCGGGAAGCCTTTGTTTCCTTTCAGAAGATAAATAAACACCATCCCCCACAGTATTCCTCCTTCCTCCCCTGCTCCATCCCTCCTCTCTCCAAACAAGCAGTGCCGCCGCCCTCCCCGCCCGGTGCAGGGTGGGAGCGCAGGGGTGGCTGCAGCACATCCCCTCCCTGCTCCCCTCCTGTGCCCACCAGGACTGCTCTGGGGCTCAACTGGAGCAGCCCCCGGCGCTGTCTGTGGGTGCTGGGAGGGAACACAGAGCGGGTGTAAACCCTTGGGTCCCCTCTGGTTCCCTCCCCCCGTCCCAGCCTGACCTGGGGCCGGGGCTGTTCACTGGGGCAGCTTCTGCAGGAGGAACCAGCCTGAGCCTCCCTCAGCCCCCTCTGGCCTGTCCTGACCCCTGGCCCCTGGCTGGAGGGTGGCTGGAGTCTCCAGTTCCCGCAGAAGGAGGTCACTGCCCAGCAGCCGGGATCCCTGGGAAGGGTCCCTGGGAGCTCCTTTGGGCTGTGAGGGCTCCCCTGGGGCTTCTTCAGGCCACGGGGGCTCATCAGGGTGGGCAGTGGGTCCCAGCCGGCCCTGCCGGGACTCCTGCGCTCTCCTCCCCACGTGTTGGGGCTTTTCCATCATTCCCAGTGCTCTCCCAGTGCTTTCATAACCGTTCCAGCCACGCCATCAATATTTAAAGAGGCTGCAAGTGCTCATTTCCAGAGCTCCCTGGTGCAGGCAGCGGCTCCAGCCCAGTGCAGCCCTGCACAGAAAACTTCAGCTGGGCTCCCCGCCCTGCCTTTTCCTGGGGATGGATTTGACTTTTATTACGGACATCCAGAAAGGAGGATACCAGAAAACATACATTAGACCAATAACCATATCATAAATATGTATTTGCACTGGAGCGGGCAAATTTATCTGCGGAATGATTTAAAACAAAATAAATTCACAGGATAAATTATTCAATGATTAATATTTGACCATGCACAGTGTATGCAGAGTTACCCTAATCTGTTTGGAGGCCTGGGTAATGCACAGCGTTGTGCAGGATTTTTACAGCTGTTAAATATTAAGGGCCTCTTGGTCGTGTGCACGGGGGCCCCATAAATCATTTTGTCTCTGTAAAGGGGCCTTGAAACACAACTAAATCACTTTGCTGCTTGCTTTATGGCCCCTGTATGCAGCAAGAGAGATATAAAGAGGCTTAATGTGTAAATGAGGCTCTGACTGCGCCGGTTTGGGCTTTGTGATCCTTTCCCAACACCAAACTCTCTGTGGGCAGCGGGAGCGTGGCCAGAGGCAGCACACACCGAGGTGGAGCAGCTCGTGGCCTGTCCCATGGGCTGGCAGGGTCCTGGGCCCCCTGCCCTGCCCCTGGCACCCCCCGGCCACCACGGGGTGAGCCCGGTGCCAGCCACTGGGCAGCCCAGGGCTGCTCTGCCAGTGACAAGGCGTCAGCTCAGCTCATCTGCTGCTCTCCAAACTGGGACTGAACCCCAACCAAGCAGCAGCCTCTGCCCCAGATACTGCTAATGCTGCTTTTAATTTTATTGTTGCTTAATATGTAAGAGAAATCTCTTAAACTCAGTGAAATCCATCAGCTGGCAGGACGGGAACTGCCGGAGCCAAGCTGTCACTGTGATATCATAACTAGAGCAAATGGCTTTGGATTTGGTGATGGCAGCGAGACAGACCTTTAGCTGTAAATGATTCATGTACAGGACTAATACAGCAAACATTACAGGCCATGCCAAAATGCTCCTTGGATATTTGTTATGCCTGACTGCGATGCAGACGAGCGATTCCTTTGTGGTCGACAGTCGTTGGTGAATCCCTGATCTGCAGCTCCTGCTTATCACAGCACAAATGCAAGTGCCCATGAAATGAAATTTCACTGCATTAATTAAATATTTTGTGTTACAGATTAATCTCTCACATTGAGTAAGAGTTTGTCCTATTTTCTGAAGGCAGTGGGTTGTATTTGAGAGTGAACTACAACACGAAGCCCCAGCGAGTGGATCAATCTTGCTAAGCCCAGCACCTTCCAGAGCATCCCAGACCCCAGGAGCCCGAGGTCTCCCGGGTGGAGAAGGTGCTTCCTGCTGCCACAAAGCTGCTCCCTCCTTGCTGCTCCAGGCACAGCTGCACCCAGTGCACCCCACGGGCCAGTCCTGGCCCCAGCCCGGGACCCCTGTGTGCCCCCTGGGCCAGGCCCCCCGTGTGGCACCCTGGGCAGGGTCCCACAGCAGGTAGGGTGTCACAGCTCCTGGCAGGAGGCACAGCTGGGGCTGCAGCTCCTGCTGCTGCAGAGCAGGGCTGTGGGGAGGCTCCCTGGGAGGCAGGAGGTGCCTCTGGCCGGGTTTGGGGTGCCTGGGAGCAGCTGGCCAGGGGTGCAGAGCCAGCAGGGCCCGTGGGGACTGCAGCCTGAGCAGCCCTCAGCGAGCCAAGCACGCTGTGAGCAGGAGCTCCCCTCGCTCACCCAGGTGTCGAGCTGAAGCACAAACATTTACACTCCTCAGATTGCAGTTTGGGCCTTTTTGCTGTATTTATCCCCCCACCTCTGTGCTCACACACGGGCTCACTGCTGGCTGCACTGTGGCTGTGGCTGGGCAGGGATGCTGGCATGGGGCTGATGCAGCCCTTGGGGGCCAGGCCCTGCACCCCCAGGGCTTCCCCAAAGCTCCAGCCTGGTTCTGAGAGCCCCGGGCACCTGACCCAGACCTCACAGCTGGTCAATAAATAATGACCATAAAACACTCCAATGAGCCTCTTGACCAGCAGGTCACACATGCATTTACAGTGTAATTTATCTTTCCTCACCAAAGGACCTGGGCTGCAGCCTTTGGTTTTCACCAGATAAGGCTGAAATAAAGCAATAGGTGAGATGTGAGCAGCTGCTCCCTGGGTCAGCACCCAGAAATTCCTCCCAAAAACGAGCTCTAGACATTTCTTTATGTCTGGGGCCTGACTTGAGGAGAGCTGAGGGAGGGCTTTTAAACCCTGGGCTGCTGGGCTTTCCTCCCCTTCCCCACCAGAGAAAGGCCCTTTGCCCTGCTGGGGTCAGTCTGTCTGTCTGTCAGGGCATGGGGTGGAAGGACCTGCCTGGTTCTGCGTTTTCTTGTGCCACGGAGCTGCCTCATCCCCTAACAGGCTCCTTCCCTGGCCAAATTGCTGTGTTTCTGTACTGATCTGATGGCAAAAGGGCCCAGGAGGGTGCAGGGGGGAAGGGGAAAAGGGAATGTCTCAAGCAATTAGTGTGATTAGAGCAGCTGAACGCTCTGCTTCCCTAAAACTGCACAGCTCCCACAGAGCCGCTCCTGTCTGGGGACAGCTCCAGGGATGGGCACTCCAAGCCTCCCTGGGCAGCCCCTTCCAGTGCCTGACCACCCTTCCCACGGAGGAATTCTTCCTGCAATTGCTCCTGAGTGATTTGCAGGTGCCCCTGGTGGAGCGTGTGCAGTGCTGGGGCCGAGGGTCCTGCGTGCCCCTGCTGTGGCAGTGCCAGGGGCTCTGCCCAGGAGCTCTGCCTTCATCACTCCACAAACGTGCTCCGTGCACTTGTGAGCAAACTGAGACAGAGGGACAGAAACCAGGGAAACACAGACTGGATTTTCAGTGACTCTCCACTCCACCTCTCAAGCAGCTGAAGGCAAGCCCAGCTGCTCCTCCAGGGCTGCCCTGGAAGCTTCACCCCACGGCCTCAGTGCCCGGGGGCTGAAGCAGCTGTCCCTGTCGGTGCCCCCCTGGCAGTGCCCTGTGTTCCTGCCCACGTCCTGTTCCTGCACCCGGGGGTTCCCTCTGCAACACCTGCAGGGTCCCTGCCCAGCCCCGTGGTGCTGCCCTGCCCCAGCTCAGCCCCCTCCTCAAACCCTCCACAGAAGGGAAATCTTCTGATCCCACAGCACTTAGGATTGCCCGGGCACGGGTACCTTAATTGCTCTTGAAACCGGTGCTGAAAATGTTTGGAATAAAGAGGTGTCTGGAGGGCCTCCCACTGCCTGCATTTATTTGATGCAAAAGTGCTTTGCTCAAGATGCTAAATCAGATAAACCAAGCCATTCATTTCTGAAAGTTCAATTCACCACTTAGAGGATAGAAAATAAAGCAAGCTAAGCCACAGCACCACTGAACAGCGAGATACAGGGTTTAAGGCAAAGCCCACTGTGCCTGGGAATGTTTCTCACATAAATCAAATTTATCTCTGTAGAGCAGAAGCCCAGTTTATGAGGTTCAGACAGGGAAAAAATAAGAAAACTTCCGGAGAGGGTGTCTTAAATAGCTCATAAAACCCGAGATCTGCCCCTATGGAAAGGGATATCTGGCATTCCCAGCAGGTGCCAGCCCCGGCACAGAGCTCGGCTCCATCGCAGCATCCCTCCTTCCTCTGGCAGCACCGCTCTGCTCTCAGTGTGCTCCAGAGATCCCCCCTTCCTCTGGCAGCACAGCTCTGCCCTCAGTGTGCTCCAGAGATCCCTCCCTCCTCTGGCAGCACCGCTCTGCTCTCAGTGTGCTCCAGAGATCCCCCCTTCCTCTGGCAGCACAGCTCTGCCCTCAGTGTGCTCCAGAGATCCCTCCCTCCTCTGGCAGCACCGCTCTGCTCTCAGTGTGCTCCAGAGATCCCCCCTTCCTCTGGCAGCACAGCTCTGCCCTCAGTGTGCTCCAGAGATCCCTCCCTCCTCTGGCAGCACCGCTCTGCTCTCAGTGTGCTCCAGAGATCCCCCCTTCCTCTGGCAGCACAGCTCTGCCCTCAGTGTGCTCCAGAGATCCCTCCCTCCTCTGGCAGCACCGCTCTGCTCTCAGTGTGCTCCAGAGATCCCCCCTTCCTCTGGCAGCACAGCTCTGCCCTCAGTGTGCTCCAGAGATCCCTCCCTCCTCTGGCAGCACCGCTCTGCTCTCAGTGTGCTCCAGAGATCCCCCCTTCCTCTGGCAGCACAGCTCTGCCCTCAGTGTGCTCCAGAGATCCCTCCCTCCTCTGGCAGCACCGCTCTGCTCTCAGTGTGCTCCAGAGATCCCCCCTTCCTCTGGCAGCACAGCTCTGCCCTCAGTGTGCTCCAGAGATCCCTCCCTCCTCTGGCAGCACCGCTCTGCTCTCAGTGTGCTCCAGAGATCCCCCCTTCCTCTGGCAGCACAGCTCTGCCCTCAGTGTGCTCCAGAGATCCCTCCCTCCTCTGGCAGCACCGCTCTGCTCTCAGTGTGCTCCAGAGATCCCCCCTTCCTCTGGCAGCACAGCTCTGCCCTCAGTGTGCTCCAGAGATCCCTCCCTCCTCTGGCAGCACCGCTCTGCTCTCAGTGTGCTCCAGAGATCCCCCCTTCCTCTGGCAGCACAGCTCTGCCCTCAGTGTGCTCCAGAGATCCCTCCCTCCTCTGGCAGCACCGCTCTGCTCTCAGTGTGCTCCAGAGATCCCCCCTTCCTCTGGCAGCACAGCTCTGCCCTCAGTGTGCTCCAGAGATCCCTCCCTCCTCTGGCAGCACCGCTCTGCTCTCAGTGTGCTCCAGAGATCCCCCCTTCCTCTGGCAGCACAGCTCTGCCCTCAGTGTGCTCCAGAGATCCCTCCCTCCTCTGGCAGCACCGCTCTGCTCTCAGTGTGCTCCAGAGATCCCCCCTTCCTCTGGCAGCACAGCTCTGCCCTCAGTGTGCTCCAGAGATCCCTCCCTCCTCTGGCAGCACCGCTCTGCTCTCAGTGTGCTCCAGAGATCCCCCCTTCCTCTGGCAGCACAGCTCTGCCCTCAGTGTGCTCCAGAGATCCCTCCCTCCTCTGGCAGCACAGCTCTGCTCTCCGTGTGCTCCAGAGATCCCCTGAGCCCCCGCCCTGTGCCCTGGGGCTGCCGAGCCTCAGCCCCTGCCTCTGCTCCGACATGGACAGCGACAGGCAGGGGCAGGGGCAGGGACAGGGGCAGGGACAGGGCCAGGGACAGGGGAGGGACAGCGGCAAGGACAGGGCAGTGGGGACGGGCAGCCCGGGCGGGATGAGCCACTGTCCCCGTGTCCCTCCTGCTCGGGCTGGCACTGCTGCCCCACACCACGGCCCTGCGCTGCCCCTGTCACAGCGCACAGGCTCCTCCTCAGCAGCCTGCAGCTGGTTCGGGCTGGGCAAACGCAGCCAAGCCCCAGGTGTTTGTCAGGGCCTGTGGCTGTGGGAAGTGCCACTGTCACCCCCGGGGATGAATAAACAGGGAATGCCCGGTGGCACTGCTGGGCAGCTCCTGCGGCCGGCGGGGCCTGTGGAACCACAGAACCCAGCATGGTTTGCCTTGGGAGGGTCCTTAAACACCAACTGGTCCTCACCCCTGCAGTGGGCAGGGACACCCTCCACCACCCCAGCCCTGTCCAAGCTGGCCTGGGACACTTCCAGGGGTGGGGACTCCACCACCTCCCTGGACAGCCTGTTCCAGCCTTTCAGTAAAGAAATTCTCCCCAGCAATGCGACCTGAACCTCCCCTGGGGCACCCTGGGGACATTTCCCTTGTCCCACCCCTCAGTGCCTGGGGAAGAGCCTGATGCTCCCCTCGAAACAACCTCTAATTAGGAGACCAGTAATGGCTTTAAGCAGGAAAGAGGGAAGTCATTTCCAAAGTGATTGTTTTCATAAGCATCTCTTCCAGCTGGGTGTCTCAGCAGAGCCATTTCTGGCTGCTCTGCTGCCCCCGGCCCTGTCCCCGTGCCCGGCCCAGGTGCAGCAGCCCTGCTCGTGTCCCTCTGTAATGGGGACATACATCATGTCACTGTGCCCAGCCAGAAGCAGCTGCTCCTGCTGGCTCTGCTGCTGCCAGCCGGGCCCGGGGCACACCCAGCCCGGGGAGGATTGACAACCTCCCTGTGGGCTGACGGCTCCGGGCTGCTCCTGCAGCCCCTGTCACTGGGCAGGTGTGCCCCGGGGTGCTTCACACCGCCCCCAATGGGAGACACTCCCTTCCAGGCGCTGGGCAACCACCGGCAGAGCTGGAAGGGATGGTGTGCGTGCTCCATCTGCCACCCTTCACGTGGCACCCAGCGTGGGCACCGAGCTTTGCCAGCTGGGTGGGTGTGCCAGGAGCCTGGAGAGCCCTCCTGGGGTCCCTGTCCCAGGGGACAGCAGGGGCTGGCAGCGGTCCCCTCCTCCCCGGGAGGCTGCCAGGGTGAGCAGCGGGGCTGCATTCACTCACCTTTAGCAACATTTGCTTTAAATTCCAAGAATCTCCTCCCACCACCGCCCTTTTCCAACAGTCACTTGAGTTGTGTGTTGTAACAGCTGACTGCCTGCTGTAAAGCTGAATTATTGATTGATAGCCCTGTTATACAGTTAATTCTTGTTGGATAGCTTGGTAACCCGCTGCTGTGCTGCGGGAAGGGCAGGGAAGGGCAGGGAAGGGACGGGTGGAGCAGAGACAGGACACTGGGAGCCCTGGGGACAAGGAGAAGGGGACTGCAGAGCCAGAGCCCTGGCCAAGGAGCCCCTGGGAGCAGCTCCTGGGAAGGGTGACTTTTGGGAACAGCACTGGAGCAGAGACAAAGGGACAAGGGGAGGATACTCCAAGAATAGCAAATCACTTGATACTGAGAGTAAAAGATGAGAGAGAAGAAACTGGAGCGGCTGCAGGAACAGAACAAACGGGAGGTGAAAGGGGTGAACCTCTCCATGTGAGGATGGCACACAGAGGCCACCACCAGGATCCAAGGAGACTCAGATTTATTTATAGTGTAGGTGAGGACCAGGTGGGAAATGAAAGGGAGCAGAGTATGGGATTAAATCATTGGGAGAAAAAAGTGAAACTTGGGTCTTTTAAAAGGATTTGTTCCAACTGTATCCAAAATAAAATGTCGTGCAAAGACAGCCGAACTGGAGCTGGATTGAAAGCTGCCCTACTCGTTGGCTGTTAGCAGAAACTCCTCATTTAAGAACTGGTTATCCCTCAGCCTGGGATTTCCCTCTGTGCCACGCTGGAATAGGCTGTCAGGCTGGTGCCTGTCACAGGGTGACAGTGAGTGACAGCCTGGCTGTCCCTGACTGCCCCTGCCCCGAGAGCTCTGTCCCTGCAGGGCTGCCTGCCCCAGCACTGCAGCACACCCCCAGCCTGTTGCTGAGCAGTTATTTTGGTTATTTGATTTCATGTCAGGATAGCTGTTGGGATTTGGGGCCCTGGCTGTGAAGCCAAACCAAGCTCTGCCCCCATTAAACCCATTCCAGTGGTGCTTCCTGTCCCCAGGGCTGTCACAGAGTCACAGCTTGGCTGGGAAGGGATCTCAGAGAAAACTGAGCTCCAATCATTAAAACAGAGAGATAGCAGAGCTGCCATCTCGGCGAGTGCTGGAGGTGGAGCCCCGAGGGTGGCCTGCAATCCTTTGTGTCAGCCCTCACCTCCTCCCTTTCTGAGTCCACAGCTCCTGTCCTTGCACCTGCCAGGGGGACAGGAGGAAATCAGGAACCAGGCTCCTGCTCCTCTTCTTCTCTGTTTCCTGAGGTTTCTTTGCACGGATGTCATTTGTGCTGGGGGTAAAGGGGAACGTGCAATTTATTCTCCATTATGTTCAGAGTAATGACAAGTCTGAAAATAGCTCTCAATTAGCCATTGATTGCAATTAATTGGAACAACATAGGCTGACATGATAGCTTCGGATCTCCAGAGCATTCTTGAGTTCATGAGCTCTAATTTCCAACAATTCAAGAATTCTGGCTCCCACATCACCACAACCATCTGTCAGCAGTTTCTCACACGGGTCTTGGAGAAGCAGGAGCAATAAACACCTTGGCTTTGCTAATTAAAGCAGGTGTCCAAACCCAGGCCCCTTTAATGTGAACTGGGGGGTCCATCTAGGTATGGAAATATCCAGAATAATGTAACTGTGGGCTCCCAGCCCTGGGCGTGTCCCTGCCTGGGCTCTGCTCACCCTGCCCTCACCCTGCACAGCTCCAGCACTGGGCAGCAGGAGGGAATGTGTTTTCTGATTATTCACACTTAAAACTTGTGTTTTAATTAATGCACCATTGGAGTTTCTTTCTTAATGAGAGCTTCAAGCCACGGTCCTGCACGCCTCCCCGGGCTGTGGCTGTTGCTCTGCTGGCTGGGCAGAGGGCTTGTGTCTGTCCCTGCAGGTCAGCCTGGCCAGGGCCCTGCAGGGACCATCCAGACTGCACAAGGAAAAGCCTTGCTCCTCAGCCCAGGCTGCTTTCTTTCCAGCAAGCTTCACTTCCAAGGTCTGGAGCATAAACTGAAAGTAACAGAGAGCAAAAGGAAAGGCTGTGTTAAGGTGCTGGGTTAATATGGCATTGATAAGTCAAAGAATATTCAGGAAAGTCTGAAATTTGAGGAGGTAAGGGTGAACTGGAAGAGGGAAGATGCAAATAGGGGCAGCTGTGAGTTCTCTGTGCTCCAAAGTTACCTGAGCTGCAGTTGTTTGGCAGAACAGAAAAAGCAAATGCTGTGGGCAGAAGAAACTTAAGTGTCAGTGTCGCTTTCCCAGAGGAAAATCCACTGAGATGCCTCAGTCCTGATGGCCAAATATTGTTTGTATTCACAGTCCTGGGAAGGGGCAGCACCAGGCAAGGCAGCCTGCAGCACTGAGTTATTCCTCCAGGTACTCCTGCTGCATTGGGATGCTGAGTGCTGAGACCTCAGCCCTTCCCCCGAGCAGGCTGGTCTGCTCCTGCTCTCCGTCAGGCACGGCCCCTGCTGAACCAACACTGAAAATCCCAGGGAGAGCTGGAGAGGTTCAGCTCTGCTGCTGCTCCAGCCTGGCCACGGCTTCACTCCCTGGTGGGCACTGAAGGGCAGGGGGCAGCTGGGGCTGGGGGGGCAGCT
>WAAE01012017.1:16148-31793 GCA_013400495.1 Nicator chloris | reverse complement strand
CTGGGGGCTCCAGGGCTCCCAGGGAAGGCTGGGGGTGCAGCCTGGGGGCTCCAGAGCTCCCAGCTGGGGCTGGGGGGGCAGCCTGGGGGCTCCAGAGCTCCCAGCTGGGGCTGGGGGTGCAGCTGGGGCTGGGGGTGCAGCCTGGGGGCTCCAGGGCTCCCAGCTGGGGCTGGGGGGGCAGCTGGGGGCTCCAGGGCTCCCAGGGAAGGCTGGGGGGCAGCCTGGGGGCTCCAGGGCTCCCAGCTGGGGCTCCAGGGCTCCCAGGGAAGGCAGGGCTGTGCAGTTGTGGCCAGCACGGGGGGCACCAGCAGAGCCCCAAAGGCTCGTGGCGGTGCCCAGGAGGATGAATGAGCACAGGAGCAGTTTTCTGCTCCCAGGACAAGGAGCAGGCTGTGGGGCTGCCCACAGCTCTGTCTGACACCGTGGCCACGGGCAGCAGCTCCTCCCCACTCCCTGGGGCTCAGCATCCTGCTGCTCACACTTCAGGCTGCTCCCTCCTCTCCAAACTTTAACTTCATCACGTGTTACTTTGAGAAGATCCCTATGTAAATATTTTGGCTCATTTAATATGCCTTCTGGTATTTTAACACCAGGTCTCTTTTTCTGCACCATTTGGGGAACTCATTTTTATTTTCAAACAAATTTGATACTCTTGCAGAAGTTCACTCCCAGAACCAAGTGCTGTAGGGAAGATTGCAGGAGTGCTGGTAACATGACAATGTGCTGGGGGGCTCCTGATGGAAGTGTGTGTGCTGTGGGGACTGGCTGAAAATCTCTGTGCACAAACAAGACAGACCAGGGGACAGTTCTGGGGTTTATTTTGGGTTGGCAAGTTCAGAACATTTAAATGCAAAACACTCTAAACTAGAAATTTTAAATTTTAATTTAAATTTAAATTGAATTCAAATCAGATGGCAGCCTGGGTCTTCTAAACTACTACACCTGGGTGCTGCCAGATAAAAGTGCCCAGGCCGAGCTGGGGAATGGTGACGAGTTCCAGGCACTGGCAGGCTGCAGGCTCTGTCCTGGCAGCAGGACGGACACCCCGGGATTGATTTGTTTTGGGATCAGGGATCTGCAGTCAAACTGCAGTGGGAGACAAAGCCGGGAAGGACTTGGCAGGAACATCCTTGGTTTGAACCCTCCCTTATGTTCAAAGGCAGCAGCGAGTGGGGGAGAGGGATCTGGGGAGAGGAGGGATCTGGGGAAAGGGAACTGGGCAGAGGAGGGATCTGGGGAGAGGAGGGATCTGGGGAGAGGAGGGAACTGGGCAGAGGAGGGATCAGGGGAGAGGAGGGAACTGGGGAGAGGAGGGATCTGGGGAGAAAGGGATCAGGGGCAGGAAGGGAACCGAGGAAGGAAGGGAACAGGCAGAGCCTGAGCTCTTCCAGCCCCCTGAGGAAGCTCACACAATTTTTACCCTTCTGGGGGCAGCCCGGGGACACCCAGCTGTGACTGAGCCCTGTCCCCAGCACGGGGACACCCAGCTGTGACTGAGCCCTGTCCCCAGCCTGGGGACACCCAGCTGGGACTGAGCCCTGTCCCCAGCCTGGGGACACCCAGCTGGCACTGAGCCCTGTCCCCAGCCCGGGGACACCCGGCTGGGACTGAGCCCTGTCCCCAGCCTGGGGACACGAGCTGGGACTGAGCCCTGTCCCCAGCCCAGGACACCCAGCTGGGACTGAGCCCTGTCCCCAGTCTGGGGACACCCAGCTGGGACTGAGCCCTGAACCACGGGGGCTCTGTCTGGAAGGCTCAGCTCCTCACTCCCGGGTGCTGAGAGGGGAACAGAGGGGCACAGGTTGGGAGCACAGTGACAGGGCTGCAGTGGGTGGAGGGGAGCTCAGCAGGGCTGCCCCTGCTCCCCTGCCAGCCCTGCACACCTGGGCACAGGTAACGAGGGCTCAAAGCGGGCCCTGCTGCTGCCACAGCCCCAGACAGGACAGAGGGAGCAGGAGCAGCAAAACCCAGAACGGGGGAGAGGTGGAAGTCATGGGACAGGAATGAGGAGCGTGGAACAGAAATAAATCAAAGCAACAACAAAGCCCTGAAGCAGAAGGAGCAGGGAAAGGAATAAAGGTGAGAGGACAACATAAATGGACTCGAGTGGATTGAGAACAGGAGGAAAATGGCTCAAGTGGTGATCACGGGTTGGGAGGTTGTACAGCTACACACATGGAGGTAAATGAGCATCTGGACACAGAAAATATCCCTGTCTGCCTCAAAACAGGCACCAGGTGTGTCTGAGCTGTTGCCTGGGGACATTGTCCCTTCCCAGCCGTGACACCATCCCCAGCCTGCCCACAAAGCTCAGGAAAAAGGGCTGTGCAAACTGCAGGAACTGAATAAAAGGAACATTATTGTGAGACTGAGCCTGTGAGGGCAGAGCCCTCTGTGGGAGAGCTCATCCCATCCCATCCCAGGGAGTGCCCTCCCACTGCTGGGCCTTTCAGCCCAAGTTCAAGAGGAGTAAAAATGAAAAGTTTGAGATTTCCCAGGGAATAGAAATTTATAATATTTGTTCTGAAATATGACAATATTGCATTTCTGGGTACCGGCCCTTGGGGCACTTTTGGACCCCTCTGAGTGTTTCTGCAGCCCCCCTGCCTCTGGGTGGCACTGCCAGCGGGGGCCAGGGATGGGAGGGGACAGGGGCCGTGCCCTGTGCCCCAGGGCTGTCTGTGCTGGGCTCTTCAGCCCGGGCTCGGCATCTCCCCGTTCAGACACTGATCAGTGGTGTCGGCGCTGGGGAGGGTCCCGGTGCCATCTCTCACCATGGAACTCCTCAGTGGCTTCTGTCACTCTTGGTTTCTGTGCCTGCTCCTCGCTCCTCCCCAGTCTGCTCACAGCACTTGTCCTCCTGCACGGGGATTTCCCATTCCCTCCCTGCAGCCTGGTCGTTGGGAAAGAGGGAGACGAGAAGGGAAAACTGGGTGGCTGCTGGTTTGTGTGTCAATTATCCATCAGAGGCTTTGCTGCTGCTTCAGAAGCTTCTAATAATAATTATTATAATTAGGGCACTGGGAGAGAAATGTGCTGAGATCAGGGAGGAAAGCAGGAAAGCCAGGCCAGAATTAATTAGCCACTTTTATCTAAGAATCTCAAAGCATTTAGACATTAATTAATGAGTGCTGTGGTTAAGTCAGCGCGAGGCTCCTCTGCGGTGCCCGGCCGGGCTCAGCCCCTCCCTGCCCAGCCGGGGCTGCCCCAGCTCCGCAGGACACACAGATGGTTCTCTGGTCCCTTCTGTCACCCGGACAGCCCCGGGGACACCGGCCCGGGGACACCCGGCCAGGGGACACCGGCCCGGGGACACCGGCCCGGGGACAGCGGCACGGGGACACCGGCCCGGGGACACGCGGCACGGACACACGTGTGCTGCTGCAGCTGTGCAAAGCCCCGGCCCGGGGCTGCCCGGCCCTGGCACCCCGACCCCCGTGCCCCAAGGGGGGCAGAGGCTCCAGCCCGGCTCCGGGACCCCCAGCCCGGCTCCGGGACCCCCAGCCCGGCTCCGGGACTCCCAGCCGTGGCACCGACACCGGCCCTGGGGCTCCAACAAAACTGCTTCTTCGGGGCAAAGTCCTTTCAGTCTCCCGGCTTAGCCGCGCTGTGCCCACCGTTGGTGAATATTCATTAAGTGCAATTAGCATCTAATAGGTCTTAATTGACTTCTAAAAGCCTTGTTTTGTGGTAATGAAGTCTATACTGCAGCTGTGCCTACAGTGGGTGGGTCCCTCTGCCCCGCTGCCCTGGGCTCAATCCCCTCCTGCTCCCCACAGGCCCTGGAAGATGTGCCTGTGCCACCCCTGGAAGTGCTCAAAGCCAGCCTGCTCTCCTGGAGGGTGTCCCTGCCCATGGCAGGGGTGGCACTGAGATCAGCGTCCCTTCAGTCCAAGCCGTGCCGGGGCTGTGTGACCGCCCCAGCCGCAGCCGGGAGAAGGGCTCGGTGCCTGAGCGCTGTGTGCGGGTTTGCAGAGTTCCCTGAGCACCCAGCAGTGCCCCGGGCCCCTGCAGGGCGGAGCTTTGGGGTCGGTGATGGGTTTGGGGGCTCCAGGCACAGTCTGAGCTTTGCTCCTTGGGTGGGCCAGCGCAGCCCTGTGGGTTCAGCGGCTGTCCCACTGCTCTGGGATGTGGGTACCAGCTGCAATAGGAGCTGGAGCCCACACGGCTCCTGGAAGTGCTCTCAGAGCACGTGGGTCAGGGTTTTACAGGGGCTCGGTTCATAATGCCTTTGCCCAAGCTCAGAAATTGATAAAAAATTTCTATTTAGCCATTATTGGCTGTTTTCAGACAAGACACAGGGCAGCTTTGAAGTGAGTCTAAATTAGAGCAGCACTTCAGCTCCCAGACTGAGAGACTCCTTCGTCATTGACAAGGAAGAGGAAGGAGGAGATGAGGAGGCTTCCTGCCTTCTGGTTTTCTGCCTGTTCCTGTAAATTGTGTGCGCCGTGCTCCTGGCTGGGGAAGGATGGAGACACAGGAGAGCAGGGCAGTGCCAGCCAGGGGCTCTGCCCGTGCTCACAGCCCTTCCCCAGGCTCTGCTTCCCGGGCTCAGGGGCTCTGAATTGGCACCAACCTCTCTTTCTCCTTTTCTTTCTCTTTCCCCATTTTTCGATGGGGGTCTGGAGCGGGGGCAGAGCAGCAAAAAGTCACCTCAGTCCATGGTGTGAGGGAGCTTCCCCAGCTGGCCCACAGGAGCTCTGGTGCAGCTGTGACCCTGTGTCCCTGTCACCCTGTGTCCCTGTCACCTCTGCCAAGCCAGGGCAGAGCTGCAGCCCCAGCCAGGCCATCCCCATCCCTGCCTCTCCTCCAGCCCTGTGAGCCACCCTGCCTGGGGGTGACACTGGGGACAGGCCGTGGCTCCCTGCCAGGCTCACACAGGGGCTGCAAAGCTCCGTGGTGTTTCTCTGTGTCTGGGATGGCAGGCTGTGCAGGGGCTGGAGCTGGGAGTGGCTGTCCCACGGCAGGGGATGGAGCTCCCCAGTGACCTTCTCTCCATGCTGCGGTGCTGGTGTGGGCACAGAGCCACTGCCCTTGGTGCCAGCTGTGCCCCTGGTGCCAGCTGTGCCCCTGGTGCCGGCTCTGCCCCTGGTGCCAGCTGTGCCCCTGGTGCCAGCTGTGCCCCGATCACGGACTGCTGTGGCTGGGCAGGGCTCCAGATGGGAAACAAAACCTCCAGCCCTGCGCCGCAGGGTCGGGAATTGTCACTGCCCTGGGCTTCCCATGGCCGGGCTCAGGGAGGGAAGGAGCCAGTGTCACCCCTGGGCTGGGGTGAGCAGCCTCGTGTGTGGGGACGCTGCTCTGAGGAGGCAGGACTGGCTCTGGGGAGGGCAGGGGATGCTGGGGGTGATGCCTGCCAGGCATCAATAACTGGGGCTGGCACTGCTGGCTGCACCAGAGAAGAAACGCCGTCTGCAGGAGTCAGGGGGGCTGCAGCCGTGGTTGCTCAGTCAGATACTCACGTGGTGGTTTCTCCCTGAGGATCTCAGGAGAAGTTTCAGCCCACGTTGGGTATTGAGCAGCACACGGCAGCGGGGAGGATGGAGGAGCTCCAGGGCTGACGGGAACAGCTGCTGTTAGGGTCTGGGGAGCTTTGCTGGCGCTGTGGTGATGTTCGGGGGACGTCCCTGCAGGCTCCCTGTGGCCCTGCCGGCCCGGGGGGCTCAGCAGCCCGTCCTGGGGGCTGTGTGGAGCTGCCCTAACCCCGGGCTCTCTGTCCCCTGCAGGGGAGCCCTCCCGCTGGTCCTCGTCCCACTGCGACTGCTGCTGCAAGAACGGCAAGGGCGACAAGGAGGGCGAGAGCGGCACGTCCTGCAACGAGCTGTCCACGTCGAGCTGCGACAGCCAGTCCGAGGCCAGCTCCCCGCAGGAGACTGTCATCTGCGGGCCTGTCACACGCCAGCCCAACATTCAGACTCTGGACCGGCCGGCCAAGAAGGGCCCGGTGCAGCTGCTGCAGCAATCCGAGATCCGCAGGAAGAGCGACCTGCTCCGGACTCTCACCTCCGGCTCCCGCGAGTCCAACTCCAGCAAGAAAAAAGCAGTGAAGGAGAAGCTCTCCATTGAGGAAGAGCTGGAAAAGTGTATCCAGGATTTCCTCAAAATCAAAATCCCAGACAGGTTTCCCGAGAGGAAGCACCCCTGGCAATCCGAACTGCTGCGGAAGTACCACCTCTAGGCTTCGGGTGGGGACAGCACAAACCTTGTTCCGTTAGAGCCAGACCCTCAGTGACACAAAATCCCCAACAACAACCACTTGTTAGGTCACCAAACCCAAAACCCATCTCTAGTACTGCCTAATTTGCCTATTTCACCTTAACATTTCTAGTCGTAGGGGAACGATATTTTTGCAGTCCCGGAAGCACAATGACAAACGCTTTTGTTTGTAAACTTGGAGTCTTACACAAGCTGAAAACCTTAAGGGCACGGGCAGGCCCCTGCCGAGGGGGGCTGGAGCGGCCCCCGCAGGGCTCGGTGCCCGCCGCACCCTGCCCGGAGCAGGCGGGGCTGGAGGGAGGAGCCCGGCGCAGAGCCCCAGCTCTGCCCGGCAGTTTAAGCATGTGTATTTATATATGTGCATATATATATGTGTGTATATATAGCTCTGTGTGTATATATATATGTATATATATATCAATATATATTGCTTAAAGATTTTCTGGCTCTCTCCTTACAACTGCACTTTCTGAGAAAAGAGCGTGTTTTTTAGGCCGTGGATGTCCCGTTTCTTCTGCAGGCCTTTGAGGGCTGAGCAGTAGAAATCCATCTCCCCGTCTCCCTCCTGCCAGGCCTTCCCCCTCCCTGGGGCTCTGTAAACGTGTCCCAGTGGAGACCAGGCTGCAGTCTGTGGGTTTGTGTTGCCATCAGCAAAAGATCCCGTTTGTTTGGGATGCTCCTGTCCCCCCGTGTCCTCCCCACACCTCCCGTGTTCTCCAAGGCTCTCGGTGGCCGTGGGTTAGAGGAGTGCTGATCCCCACTGGAGAGCAGCAGGGACGGTTCTGGGCTGTGTGGGGACGCTGGGGAGGAGGCTGGCTCCTGGAGGTGCCAGGTGTGTGTGCCAGGTGTGTGTGCCAGGTGTGTGTGCCAGGAGCGGTGTCCCAGCTGGCAGGGACGGCAGGCACCGTGCCCCCGCCCCGAAGTCACCCCCAGCCCACCCGGGGGCTCTGCCGTGGGCAGCCGTGGCTGCAGGAGGGAGCAGGGCTGTGCCAGCAGAAAACGCAGCCCGGAGGAGCTCCCTGTGTCCCCCCCCGCAGGTGCCAGCCGTGCCAGGGCCGTGGTGGCACCGGCAAACCCACCCTGTGTCCCGTGTCCCCGCAGCCGTGGGGACGGAAGGGCTGGGCTGGTCCTGCCCTGCCCCGGAGCCCGGGAAGGGCAGCGGGGGAGGCCAGGGGAGGGGACAGGCAGAGAGGGGCCGGGGCTCGGCACACTGCGGGGACAGCAGGGGAGGGGACAGGCAGAGAGGGGCCAGGGCTCGGCACAGGAGCGGGGACAGCAGGGGAGGGGACAGGCAGAGAGGGGCCGGGGCTCGGCACACTGCGGGGACAGCCAGAGCCGGGCACGGCAGCCTCGGGGGCTCGGGCTGCTGGGGCAGGCCAGCCTCGGGGAGGGGTGGCACACCCCAGTGCTCCAGCTGGGGAGGCCACAGCTCGGAACAAACCAGCTAGAGCGTTTGGGATCAATTATTTGTTTTCTAAAGGCACAGAAAGAAGATTTTTCTATACATATATGTGAATATAAAACTGTGGGCAGTGACGGTGCTGGTAACACAGAACGCTCGGATTCTGACTCAGTACGAGTCCTGCGGGTTCCAGGGCTTCCCCCTCCCAGACTCCAGCAGGTGCTGTGGGAGATGCTGTCCTGCCCGCACAGGTTCTCTCTGTGATGCCGGTGCAGGTACAGGCAGGAGGAATCCCGGTGCCTGCAGGGCTCCATCCCTGAGCTGGCAGCGAGCGCTGAGCTCCCCACGAGCCCGCAGCTGCCTTTGGGGTCGGGCGCACCTTTACCGGCTGGAAAAGGAAGCAATACTTGTCCAGAGGGATGGATAAGCAGGAGCTGGCCGCAGGGAGGGGAACCCTCGCAGCAGTGCAGCTGGAGAGCAGGGCTGGGCTGAGCACCCGCGGTCACCCGTGGGGCGGTGCGGCTGCCGGAGGAGCCGCCCCTGCCGGAGCTGTCCCCGCTCTCGGTGCTGCACAGCCGGGCTGGGCAGCAGAGAAAAGCTCGGTGAAGAGACTCAGCACCTCCTGGCATTGTGCTTTAGAGCCAGATCAGGGCTTAGGACATTCCCTCCCACTGGATTGCAGGCCCAGCTCTTGTGCCAGCCTGTACTCCCAGGCTCAAAGGGCACATCTTCCCACGGAAATCAGTGTTCTGTACCAGCTCCACAGATTTGGCCCTGCCTAGTTATTTCATGGTTAGTTTATAGCACTTTTCTCTCCCTATTCAACATTTCCTGCATCTTGTCCCCCTGGGACCCCTGCCCCCTTGCTCTGGCACCAAGCAAGGACTGGGGGACAGAGAGGGCTCTCCTCTGGATTTCCAGCAGGGCACGGGGGGCAGGACAGGTCACCTTTGTTCCTTGGCAGGAGGCTGCAGCTAAAACCTCGTGCTTTCCCTCCAGATCTTTCCCTGTCTCTTTTTAATGCCCTTTGGGCTGTAAGCTGCGTGTGCAGAGTGGAGGAGCAGGTGCTGGGTGTGTGTGAGTGTGAGTGTGTGTGTGAGTGTGTGAGTGTGTGTTCCCAGGGACACAGGATTGCTCCATGATTAATAACTGGGGAAAAATTAGACCAAATGAAATGCGCCCGAGTGGGCTTGATTTATGTGGCCTTCACGTCTCCAGTTTGAGATGAAATGGTTATTACTCTCCAGTGCTACAGAAATAAAGGTCTTAAACTTCAGTAATCACAGGCAGGCCCAACCTGCTGGGAAAGCCAAGCCAGGCTGGGGCAGGGCAGGGCAGTGCCAGGCGTGGGGCTCGTGCCCGTGTGTGTTTGTGTGGCTTCTGCTGCCTCTCTGAGGGACCTGCTTGTGGTGTGACACATGGACAGCTGTTTGCTGAGGGCTTTGTGCAGAGCTGGGGCTGTGCTGCCAGGTTTTGTGCTGCTCAGAGGCGTTGGGGGCTGTAGGTGGAACAGGGGGGCCCAGGTGGTGCTGGGGGCTCTCACACCCCTGGGGGGTCAGCAGCTCTGCCCAGCACCCCCCGCCGCTGCCCAGAGCCCCCCTTCTCTCCCTCCTCACCTGCTGCTCTCTCTGCACCAGCAGTGCCCCCCCTGCACCTGTGGGCACCTCCCCGTGCACCCCTGGGACCTGCAGTGGGGCAGAGAAACCCTGGGGGGCTGAGACAGAGCAGGGAACTGAAAATGCTGCTCCACCGTGGCCCCACAGGGCAGGTGAGGGGGGTGGTGGGTCAGCAGGGAGTGAGCAAAGCTGCAGGCACCAGGATGGTGGCAGCAGGGTGACCTCCCTCACGAGCCCTGGAGAGCCCTTCCCAGCATTAGTGCCATGCACACAGGCATGCACAGCTGCACGGGCATCCCTGCACCGGTGGGGACACAGCCACCGGGGTGACAGGCAGGGACTGTGCATCCCTGAACCGGTGGGGACAGAGCCACCAGGGTGACAGACAGGGGCTGTGCATCCCTGCACCAGTGGGGACAGAGCCACCGGGGTGACAGGCAGGGACTGTGCATCCCTGCACCGGTGGGGACACAGCCACCAGGGTGACAGGCAGGGGCTGTGCATCCCTGCACCGGTGGGGACAGAGCCACCAGGGTGACAGGCAGGGGCTGTGCATCCCTGCACCGGTGGGGACAGAGCCACCAGGGTGACAGGCAGGGGCCGTTCTGGCGAGGCTGCTCCCCCTCTGTGGGACGTGGCACCTGTCCCAGTGGCCAGGGCAGGACACCCCTGCCGTGGGTGGCACCTCGGAGCCAGGGCCACCTCAGCAGGAGCAGGGGACGTGGCCAGAGCTCGGCCCCCCTCCCTGCAGGGCTTTCCCTGGGGCTGCTCAGGGAACGGGAGGGGAGGAAGGGAGGCAGGTGCAGCCCAGGGCAGAAAGGACACTGGAACAGAGATTGCCTGAGACAGACCTGGGCTTGGGCTGTAAAACACACTCTGCCCAAATTCCGCGAGTGTGCAGTGAGAGAACCCACGGGTCTCCCTAGGACAGGTCTTGTAGCAAGCCAGAATCAAACTCCACTCACGGAGCACTTTGCTCTTTCTAAAACACCTGGGGAGGAAATTGGAGCTGCTTTCCACTAGCAGCAAAGACCAAGTTCTGTTGCAACTAATTTGAAAATTTACCTTGGCTGCAGTGGGACCGAGGCTCAGGTAACAATGGCAGAATTCCTGGTTTGCAGGGGCTTTGCCACCCCAAAGCCCCTGAGGCACCTGAGCAGGGCTCCGAGCTCTCGGGGGACACACACAGTCTGTCATTTCCACAGACCCCTGGGCACCAAATGGTTCGGTTTTCTCCCTAAACCCTCTGCACACACAGCACAGAGCCTTCCCAGTGCTCTGGAGAATGTTTGGGGTTTCCGTTGGGTGAGTCCCTTTATTAATTTTATTTACAGGTTGTGGGCTGAAGGAGAGGACGAGGTTGGGTTCATGGGCAATGGCCCCACGTCCCCGAGCCCTGCAGCCCTGCAGCCCTGCAGCCCTGCAGCCCTGCAGCCCTGCAGCCCTGCCCTGCCCTGCTCTCCCAGCCCTGGGGAGGCTGCAGGGACCCCCCAGCCCCTCCCCAAGCCCCACCACTGCGAGCACAGGCTTGACTTTCAGAGTATTTATGTATAAGGCCCCATGTGTATCATGGTACAAAATAATTGTCCAGTCTTATGGATGGTTTATGCCCCAAGGGGGTTTTGTAGATTAATAGTAAAAGAACAAAAAAAAAACCAAAAAAAAAAAAAGAAAAAAAAAAGAAAAAGCACTTTTAAATTATTTATATTATAAAAAGACATTATTTTTCTTGGCATCGATGTCACTTAGCTAAAAAATCCGTTTATAAATAGGATATTGCAGATTTTAAGCTATAGCAATGCTCAAGCAAACACGGATTCAGAGTTCCACAGAGAAAATGACCGAGGTGAGGCAGGAGGGTGGCAGGGCCCAGCTGGCTCCCTGGGGGTGTGCAGTGCAGGGAGGTGATGTCCTGATGTCCCTGGGGGTCCCCTCATCCCCGGGGGATGGCAGGCTGGGCCCCCAGGCCTCGGGGCTGTGCTGAGGTGCTGCCAGTGCAATATTTCCCAGCCCACACGGGATGCAGAGGGCTTTGGTGCCGTTGGGATCTCTCGGGGCCTTGCTTACGTTACATTTCCGGACCTCATTCAGCACTAAATGACTTCGCCCAGGCCGAGTCAGTCTGTTGCACATTGATGTAGATTAAGTGGCACCCACTGAATTACCTCTCGACTTTCCAACGTGGTTCACTTGTACATAAGTGTAATGTCAAACTGTTTACAGGTTCTTTTGTGCTTAATTGTGGAAAAAAAAAGTTTTAACTACAAATTTAAAGGAATCGATTTTACTGGAAGGTGTTAAAAAAAAATGAATGTGCTTAATACAGTATAGACATCCTTGCTAATGGTCTCACCTGAATGCATGTATCCGTATTGTCAGTCCCACCAGTGAGGTTATTGGCAATATTCTGCAGTCTGTGAATAGCAAATATGCATAAACTACTGTGACTCTGGCAAATATAACTCGGTAACTGTTTCTACTGTGGTATGTGAAAACAAACCCTGCAGCTTTTAGCCTGCTGTATTTCCCTGCTGCAAAGAGCACCAGGAAAGAGAGGGCTCTGGGAGAAAGGCAGTCACAGCTGTGCCCTGAGTGGGGTGGCTGTGCTGCAAGGGCTAAAATGCCATTTTCAGAGCCTGGCGGGCGGGGGGAAGGTGCTGCTGCTGCCTTCTGCTCTGGCACGGCTGCTGGAGCAGAGCTGGCCCCGGGCTGGGCGGGGAAGGCAGAGCCTGGGGCAGGGCTGGGGTCCCTGCCTGGGGGGCTGGGGGCTCACGGCTGCAGCCAGTGTGTGTTTGCTGTTCCAGCACAGCAGGGAATGCTCACAGACCCGGCTGGAGGGGTTGGCACCCTTCAGCTGTCACACACACCCACTGAGGGCACCCGTGGGCACAGCCAGGCTTTCCTGCTCTCGGCATTTAGCCCTGGCTCCTGTAGGCTCTTCCCTCCCTGCTGCCTGGGTATCCTCCCTTGAAAGCAGTGGGGGTTTCCCCAGTTCGTTGCTGGGTTTGTTATTATTATTTTTAACCTGCAGCGCCTGGCTGTGGTTGAGAGGAAGCCCTTTCCAAGGGCCCTTCCTGGGAGCAGGTGCGGGATCCACCTCTGCAGCCCTTGCCCCACTGGTGCTCCCCCCGCCGGGATTTGGGTGCTGCAGGGCCTGCACACGTGCGAGCCCAGGTTTGGGAGCTGTCCCCGGTGCTGAGGGGGTGCTCACTGGGCGCCCCGTGGCACCAGCCCGGTGCTGGCAGTGCCACCAGCCCGGTGACGCCAGGATTCCCATCCTGGACAGCCCCTGCAGCCCCTGCCCTGGGGGGAGCTTCTCCCCACTGACCCCCCGTGTCTGGAGCCCGGGGCTGGGGCACACTGCGGGGCAGCTGAGGGGACCCTTGTGCTGCTGCTCTGGGCACAGCTGGGACCTGCAGCCCCGTTCCCTCTGGCCGGGCTGGTCCCAGGCTCCATCTCTCCATCCAGGCAGGTCCCACGGGAGGAGAACACGGGGGCTGCTGTGCTCCCTGGCTGGGGACAGCTCTTCTCCCGGCCAGGACACCCCTCAGCCCCCAGCAGGGCTCAGCTCCGTGGCTGCCCGCTCGCAGGAAGCCGGGTTTGGATATCCTGAGCACTCCTGAGCACTCCTGAGCACTGTCGTGTCTGCTTTTCGTGTCAGGGCAGATGTGACGGAGCAGTGGGTGTTGGGGTAGAACACCTGCACAGTAATTACTGAGGATGTAATTACCTCCCCCACGCAGCACTGGGTGATGTGCACGGAAAGGAGAGATTCCCTTTGATACCAGGTGATACCACAAATGATTTTAATCTGCCTTACAACTATATAATTAAGAGAGCTTATATATAGAAATATATCTCCATCCATCTCCCCACATGTGTATTTCTGGCTGGGAGCAGGGTGGGCAGCACCAGGCTGGGCTGGCCTTGCCCTCTGCCCGCTGCTGCCACAGGGACCAGTGCCTGGGCAGAACAGACAAACCCAAAGCTCGTCCAAAGCCTTTTCAGAGGAGAGCCCCCCCCGGCCCAGGGACAACCCCTGCCCCCCAAACGCTGAGCTGGCCCAGCACCGAGCCCTGGGCTGAGGGGTGGCTGTGAGGCTGCGCTCAGCCCGTGCCACCCCTGCTGGGCAGGCAGGTGAGGGGTGAGCTGCAGCTCACGGTGGGCTGGCCAGGACGGCACGGAACCCTCGCCGTGCCCCAGCCCCGAGCACAGGAGGAGCTCGGCCGCTCCCTCCGGGGTGCGCAGGGCAGAGGGGTGGGAGGGCAAGGCTGGGAGAGCCCGGCATCCCCCGGCCTCCGCCGCTGCCCCGAGGCACGGCAGGGAGCGGGGCAGGGCAGGGAGGGGGGCGGGGCGGGGGGGGGGGCAGGGCGGGGGGCGGGGCGGGGCCCGGGGCGGGGCGGGGGGCCGGGCGGGGCGGGGGGCGGGGGAGGGCAGGGAGCAGGGCAGGGCGGGGAGCAGGGCTGGGCTGGGAGCGGGGCAGGGCAGGGCTCCGGGCAGGGGAGGGAGCAGGGCCGGGCAGGGGAGGGAGCAGGGCCGGGCAGGGGAGGGAGCAGGGCCGGGCAGGGGAGGGAGCAGGGCAGGGAGTAGGGCAGAGGCTGGGCTCCGGGCAGGGCAGGGCTCCGGGCAGGGCAGGGAGCAAAGCGGGGCCGGGCTCCGGGCAGGGCACAGGACACTCCCGGTGGTACGGGAGACTCCCTGGGGCACAGGACACTCCCCGGGGCACACACAGGACAGTCCCTGTTGGCCCACACAGGACACTCCCCGGGGCACACACCGGACACTCCCCGGGGCACACACAGGACACTCCCTGGGGCAGAGGACACTCCCCGGGGCACACACAGGACGCTCCCTGGGGCACACACAGGACACTCCCTGTTGGCACACACAGGACACTCCCTGGGGCACACACAGGACACTCCCCGGGGCACACACAGGACACTCCCTGGGGCACAGGACACTCCCCGGGGCACACACAGGACAGTCCCTGTTGGCACACACCGGACACTCCCCGGGGCACACACAGGACACTCCCTGGGGCACACACAGGACGCTCCCTGTGGCACACACAGGACACTCCCGGTGGCACAGGACACTCCCTGGGGCAGAGGACACTCCCTGTGGCACACACAGGACACTCCCTGCTCGCCCCGCGGGTCTCTCCCGGTGCTGCCGCCCCGGCCCCGCTCCTGTGCCCAGGGCTCTGCAGGGAGAACTGTGTAAATACAGCAGGTTAAAATCTGGCGCGGTATCAGCCAGTCTGTATTTAATGCAGATGTTTCCCATGTTTTGTAGAGTCGTTTTATTGATAAATAAAAATCAACCAAAGACAAAGCCGGCGTTTGGCGTGGTCTGTGTGAGCAGCACCCGTGGGCGTTTACAGAGGCTGTGCCTGGCACGGGGGGCTGCAGCCCTCAGCCTGCCCCTGCCCCTGGGAACCCTCCCAAACAGGCACCGCTGCCCGCGGAAATGCAGTGGGGGAGAAAACGTCCCCTGAGCTCCGCGGGAAGAGCAGCCCCGAGCTTGTCACGGTCCCCGCGGGTGCCCTGCACTGCCCCAGCTCTGGGCATGGCCCTGAGTCACCCAACAGGGCTGGGGGGACACAAATACCGCTCATTCATGGCTCCAAAATAATACCAAAACGCTCAGGATTCCTAAAGCACAGCAAGAGAAACTTGCAGCAATTAAACTGCATCTTAACGAGCTGCCTCCCAAAGAAAAGCTTGAGAAAAATGGGTTCATCAGAGACTCGTTAAAAAAATCACCAAAACCATTAATACTATAAACATCCTCTCAGCGGCAGAAATTTTGCATCTTTCCAGATGCATTTTTATTATTATGCCCGTTTTATGGGAGCAGAAAACAAGGCACAGCTCTTTGGGTGGTTTTGTCCCAGGGATGCCAGCAAACAGCTGCCAGGAGGTAAAAAACATCTCCTCTCACCAAATTCCTGGGCAGGCGTGCCCGTGCCACACCAGGCTGCCACATCTAAACCCTTTAACAAATTTTATTTATTTGGTCTTTACCAGAGCAAAACTTTCCTGATTTTGGGGCTTAGTGCTGACTGAAGGGCGAAGTGACATCTGTGACCCTGCGAGTGGCCACTTGCCCATGAAATAGAGCTGCGAGAGCAGAATTTGGACAGACCCTGCTTGGGCTTTAACCCCTTGAAGTGGCCGGGAAGGGTTTGCAGAAGCTTTCAGCTTGAGGCCGTGCTGGGCTGTCAGAAGTGCTCAGCGCCCAGCAGCGGAGATGGCTCTGGGCAGCCGGGTTTGCTGAGCTGTGCAGCACAACGGCACGGGGCCCTTCCTGCCCTGGCTGCGACACCCCAGACCTGCCACAGCCCCCAAATCCGGGGGTCCCAGCACAGGGACCCCGGCTCCGTGAGGGGGGCGGGGCGGGGCGGGGCGG
>WAAE01012017.1:2184-14363 GCA_013400495.1 Nicator chloris | reverse complement strand
GGGCAGGGCAGGCAGAGCAGACAGAGCTGGGCAGGGAAGGCAGAGCAGACAGAGCTGGGCAGGGCAGGCAGAGCAGACAGAGCTGGGCAGGGAGGGCAGAGCAGACAGAGCTGGGCAGGGCTGTCGCGAGAAGCGATGTTGGAATTTGGAGCACGGGGCAGGGAGAGCCCCTGTCCCCCCAGCTGTGCCCCTCCACCAGCCCTGGCAGCCGGGGACAAGGGGACACTGTCACCCGTCCCAGCGCAGCCCCCCCGGTTCCCTGGCAGGGCTGATGGCAGGTACAGCTCCAGCAGGGACAGGACAAGGGCTCCCTGGGGCCTCTGCGTGCTGCTGGCACCGGGGATGCCCTTGGCCGAACCTCCAGCAGAAATCCACAATTTCCCTTTTCACTCACTCCAGACATTCACCCTGAGCTCCACCCTGCTCTGGCCCAGCTGGACACCTGGAAGCCAAAATGTGAGTTCTGCTTTCCCTGTGCTCTTGCCTCTGCTATTGAAGTTGTTATTAAGCTACCCTAATTATTTTTTAAATCCAATAAAGACATCTAATGTGTGCAATTTTAACATCATGTGTTGGGAATAGGAGGTTAGTGCTATTACCAGTGCTAAAATCAATGGCTCTACTCATGGAACTGTGAGCTGTTATTTTCATCATTAGGCCAGGAGAACAAGTCTGCATCTATCTAGATCTATATCATCTATATCTATATCTATATCATGTTATATCTATATCTATATCATCTATATCTATATCATCTATATCATCTATATCTATATCTATATCATCTATATCTATATCTATATCATGTTATATCTATATCTATATCATCTATATCTATATCATCTATATCTATATCTACTATATCTATATCTACATCTAATCTATATCATCTTTATATCTATATCTATATTATCTATATCTATATTTGTCTTTATACCTATATCATCTATATCTATATCTATATCTATACCTATATCTATATCTATCTATATCTATATAATCTATACCTATATCTATACCCATATCTATACCTATATCTATACCTATACCTATATCTAAATCTATACCTATGCCTATATCTATACCTATATCTATACCTATATCTATATCTATATCTATACCTATATCTATATCTATACCTATATCTATACCTATATCTATATCTATACCTATATCTATATCTATATCTATACCTATATCTATACCTATATCTATATCTATACCTATATCTATACCTATATCTATACCTATATCTATATCTATATCTATACCTATATCTATATCTATATCTATATCTATATCTATACCTATATCTATATCTATATCTATATCATCTATATCTATACCTATATCTATATCATCTATATATGTGTCTATATCATTACTAATAGGAAATATAACACCATCAGATGTAATAATGTAAACCATTGATAATTACTCATTAGAACCATTACACCGACCCCTCCTGGTGACCAGGAGCCACCCTGTGCCTCCCCGTGAGCCCTGGAGGGCTCTGCCCCTGTGCTGTGGTGGCCAAGGACAGGGGACCCTCCTGTCACTGTGGTTCCTGCACCTCCAGAGTCCTGGAGGTTTGAGGTTGATAAAGGACAAGGCGTTGTATCTGGATGCTGAACCCAACCTCAATAAATTCAACAGGATTTTCTGCTTTGGGTGCTCTCCTCACCCAATGTCTGATCCCTTCATGCCCAGTGGAATGCTCTGGGCTGTGCCTGCAGGCTCCTTGCTCCACCCTGCAGCACAGCTCAGTGCAGGGCAGTGGAGTGGCCGAACCCTGGGAATGCCTCCCCAGCCCTGGCCTGGAGCAGGAGTGTGGATTTTACCCTGGGAATGCCTCCCCAGCCCTGGCCTGGGACAGGAGTGTGGATTTTACCCTGGGAATGCCTCCCCACCCCTGGCCTGGGACAGGAGTGTGGATTTTACCCTGGGAATGCCTCCCCAGCTCTGGCCTGGAGCAGGAGTGTGGATTTTACCCTGGGAATGCCTCCCCAGCCCTGGCCTGGGACAGGAGTGTGGATTTTACCCTGGGAATGCCTCCCCAGCCCTGGCCTGGAGCAGGAGTGTGGATTTTACCCTTTGGGGCTGCTGATGGGAACACAAACATTATTCACCTTTTTACAAAAGCCCTCACACGATGCTCAAGTTCTGTCTAGAAGGACAAGGCAGGTGAGCTCCCTTTTGCAGGAGGGGCAGATTTCCACCCTGCAGCTGTATTTTAGCCCTGTTATGAGCAACCATCTCCTCCAGGTTAAACCTGCAAAGACGTCCCAGATCATGGATTTAAATGACAGCACAAAAATTCCCCCAACTCCTTAAAGTTAATGACCATCTTCATTTTCATTTGCCACATATTCCTCTCCCGTAATAGCCATGTGCTAAAGCTTCATGAGATTTTTTATGGTTTCACTGAAGGAATATTTGCATAATTATTAGCGGATAATCTGCCTTAATGGGCTGATTTTCTGTCACAGATAAAAGCGTGTGGTGCCAGCCCTCAGCCCCCCAGGGCTGGGCAGTGCTGGGGAGGCAGAGCAGTGCCCAGCTGTGCCTGCCCTGGGGACAATGTCCCCTGGCTGTGACACCGGGCAGGGCTCGGGGCAGGGCTGCAAAAGGGGAACAGGGGCTGCTGTGTCCCCCCTGTGCCCCAGAACCATCAAAGCCCAGCCTGCCCTGGGGTCTGGGGCCCTCAGAGCCCACCCAGTGCCACCCCAGCCATGGCAGGGACACCTCTCCTGTCCCAGGCTGCTCCCAGCCCCAGTGTCCAGCCTGGCCTTGGGCACTGCCAGGGATCCAGGGGCAGCCACAGCTGCTCTGGGCACCTGTGCCAGGGCCTGCCCACCCTGCCAGGCAGACACAGCCCCGAAACCCCAGCTCAGGGCCTGGGGACAGAGCAGGAGTGGCAGAAGGCTGGCTCAGCACTGGGGCTGGGGGCTCAGCACTGGGGCTGGGGGCTCAGCCCCCTGTGGAAACGTCCCCTGCACTGACGTGGGGAGGTATAAAAAGCAGCTCTGGAAGGAAGAGGAGTGAGGTGTGAGCAGGCTGTGATGACAGCAGCTATATAAGGAGGCAGCACAGAATTCTGGAGGGGAAGCATCAAGCTTCTGCTATTTTCCAACCAGATCATACCCTCGCTATGAAATGTCATTTCTAGAATTTTTTTAGACTGTTCTAATAGATACTGATAAATGTTCTTCTCCTGAGGGCTTGTCAGGAGCAGACATGATTGATACTATCTTCAGAAGGAGACAAAAATGTTCTGTGCAGGATCTGCCACTGTGGCAGAGCTCAGAAACAATGGTCTGAATGAGCAGTGCAGAACACTTCGAAAATATTTTAAATTCCTACAACAGCAGTTTGGTTTTGAATCCTACCTCCTTCAGAAAGCCATAGTAAAGGCCTTTTCTAAATCTGGGAATATAATAAGAAAAGAAAAGCATCTCAAAATCTGTAGGCAACAGCACAGTCCAGGGCAAGCTGCATTTTCTGCACTCTTTTTGAAAGTGCCAATATTCAATTGATATTTTTTAATAAAATATTAACATGTTTTAATGGAGAGATTCTGCAGGCCTGAGCCTGGAGGCAGGGAATGGCTCTGCTCTCCCAGATCCCAGCTCAAGGCCAATTTTAAGCTCTTAATGCCTTAATAAGGCAGAGTTGGGTGTACAATGACCTGTCCTTTAAGTGATATATTAAATTAACTTTCCTTATGTATTTTCAGATGGAAGTTAAATATTTTCACGTCGTTCTAGACCGCAAAAGACCATCAAAAGGGATTAAATGAGATTTTTCTCTATTAAATGAGAAATCTGGCTCCACGTGGCAGCTGCAGCAGAGCCCACCCCACTCCCTCCCTGCTTCTTCTCTTCTCTCCTCTCCTCTCCTCTCCTCTCCTCTCCTCTCCTCTCCTCTCCTCTCCTCTCCTCTCCTCTCCTCTCCTCTCCTCTCCTCTCCTCTCCTCTCCTCTCCTCTCCTCTCTTCTCCTCTCTTCTCTGCCCTGCCCTGCCCTCCTGTGCCATTCCCATGGGAACCCACCGGGATCCCTTCCCTGTGGTCGCTGGCCTTGGCAGAGGCTCCAGGAGCCCCTCCAGGTGTTTGTCACCCCCTGGTGCTGCCCTGGGGCTCAGCTTTCCCAGGGGCTGGGCAGGGGCATGGATCTGCTCCTCCATAAAAGCTGACAGAAGCCCTCGATTGCTCTCCTGCCATCCAGGCAACACCAGGAGCCCTTTGAGGTTTTTATTTCTGTGAGCAGACCTGTCAGAACACCATCAGTGAGTGTTGCTGCCCCATGCCCAGGCTGGGCACCCAGTGACCCTCCAGCCGTGGCAGCAGCCGCGGTGGTTCCTCCTCGCCGTGGCCGTGGCTGGGCAGCCCTGGGGCACCACGCTGGGCTGGCCCTGGTTGTTCCTGCAGCCCTGGCAGCCCCTGTGGCCCGGGATCTGCCCCCTGCAGCAGGCACGGGGCTCCTCCCTCCCACACGGGCTCGGGTCTGACATCCCCACAATGAAGGTTCAAAGATCACCCAGGAATGTGAGGCTTTGTTTGGCCCCATCTGCAAGGGCCATAAAGGGTCTCATCAAATACATCTGAGGGGACCTACAGGAGAGCTGCAGAGGGACTTTGGGCAAGGCAGGGAGTGTCAGGACACAGGGAAAGGCTCCCAGTGCCAGAGGGCAGGGCTGGATGGGATCTTGGGCAGGAATTGTTCCCTGTGAGGGTGGCAGGCCCTGGCACAGGTGCCCAGAGCAGCTGTGGCTGCCCCTGGAGCCCTGGCAGTGCCCAAGGCCAGGTTGGACATTGGGGCTGGGAGCAGCCTGGGACAGGGGGAGGTGTCCCTGCCATGGCAGGCGTGGCACTGGGTGGGCTCTGGGGGCCTCCCAACCCAAACCAGTCTGGGATTCTGGAATTCTCGAGTGCAGCAGCATTCCTTCACCAGGACTGGGGCATTTCCTCAGGACTTCCAGCAAAGTTTATTGTGTGGAAGAGAAAACTGCCCCCTCCAAAAGGAAGGCTGAGCTGCAGCTGGGAAGCCTTGGCTGCTGAGGGCTGTGCCTGCCTGTGAGACAGCCCTGAGCAGAACGGGACCCTGAGGGAAGGCTGGGGCTCAGGAGTGTCCGTGGATCTGCCCTCGGCACATCAGGGTGTGAGAGCTCAGCCCCTTTGTCTCTGCAGACAAATGATCAGCGTCCTCTTGGTAAGGGCTGCAGCCGGAAGAGATTAGGAAATAACTTCTGGATAAATAGATTTATCGGGGCAATTTGGTTTTACATGGCCAGAATGGAGTGTTTATAAAATATTTATGGAGTTTTCCTTTGCAGTGATGGAACAAGAACCAGTTTAACAATGTGGGGCTTCATTAGTGCTGTTCCACTGTCAGCTTTGCTCTGTCTCCTCTTGTCACTTCATCAAGTTGGCCCTCGTGACAGATTGGCCCAAACCACTAATTAATAATTACCTCTTCTGTATGAAATCAGCTGCCTTGAGTCGGCAGTGCTGGCCATGAATTTCAGATGATGCATAAACCTGTGTGCCTTTCTCTGCTCCATATTTAAGTCATCCTGCTATTCATCCAGAACCTCATCAGAACAGATAATAAAGCACTTCATGAACAGATGTGCCACTTATTCATCCAGTTCTCTCATGATAATGACGAGAATTTGATCTGGAGTGTGTGTGGCAGCTGATCTGACAGACAGCCTGGTGTGAACGATGACGGCGCGGCAGGGGATGTGCAGGAGAGGGGCTCCTCTCCCCCAGCAGAGCCAGCACCAGGCTGCCCCCGGCCTGGGCCCTCCACCAGCCCCTCTCTCTGCACAGGGAAGTGCCCTCAATTGCTTTGCCTTTAGAGAAGTGTCAAAGGCAATGGCTCTTACAGCTGTGAGCAGCATCTGACGCTGCAAAACGCTGAAAGCGCATGGAGGAGAGCCTGGAGAGCCCAGACACATCCAGGCTGAGGGGGATAACTGCAGAGCTGAATATTTAGCCAAAACACGGGAAAAATGCAGGGACAAGTAGACATTTATGAGGCCAACTTGCTCTGAAGAGCCAGTTACCCCTCGTTATCCAGATACATGTTTATTTATCTGTCTCCTCATACAGGCTTTTATTGATCCCTGTCAATGGAAAACGTCAGGAATGTGGTGCAGCAGGGAGCACGCTGGAGGGGAATGTTTGCAGCTGGAGCTGCACAGCTCTGTAAATTCTGTTAACAGTCAGAAAGATCAGTCACCCCCCAAAGTGTCTTCAAGAACAAAAAGCTGCTCGTTGAAGGCTGGGGAGGTGGCCTGGATGGCCATTCCTTTATTCCCCAGCAGGAAAAGCACAAACCCTGCAGCCTGGGCACTCCAGAAGAGCCTGCAGGAGGGGGCACGGAGCAGGACACCACCCTGATGCCCACCGAGGGGCACTGGCTGCCCCTGTCCCCTCTGCGGCAGAGCAGGGACAGCCCCTGAACGTCCCCAGCCAACAGAGCCAAAGCTATTCCCTCTCGAAAACGACCCAGAGGGGAACCAGCCTCACAGCAGTAAATCCTGCCTTTAACAGCTTGTCAGCAAAGGAGTCCTGCTTTTCACACCAGAAACATTGTCAGCCTCCCTCAGCATCTGTCACTGCAGCAGCAGCAGCAGCAAGGGCACAAATCTGGGTTAAAGAGATGGGAAGGAAAAGGGTTTGGGGGGCCAGAGTGGGAACAGCTTGGGGCCAGAGTGGGAAGAGTTTGGGGCCAGAGTGGGAATTGTTTGGGGCCAGAGTGGGAACAGTTTGGGGCCAGAGTGGGAACAGTTTGGGGCAGCAGAGCACGGAGGGGAAGGCACAGCTCCTTCCCTCGGGCTGGGCTCCCTGGCTGCAGGCTCTGCAGGGAACAGCTCTGCTCTCTCTTGCTCCCTCACCCAGCTTGTGGCCAAATCCCAGTTTGTGGTTTTGGCTCAGTTTTCCCACTGTTTTGGATGGAGGAAGGGGTTGCTGGCCTTCCCTGAGCCCCTGTGCTGTGGCAGCCCCCCAGGCAGCAGCCAGAGCTGGCTCCCCCTGCTGCACCCCCCAGCCCCTGTGCAGGTCCCTTGGCCAGGAGGGCACCTGGGAACCCCTGCCCTGCCTCCCCCAGTGCCAGCTGCAGGTGCTGCAGGTCCCTCTGGGCACCAGAGACCACCAGGGGACCCAAGGGGGCTCCAAAGCCAGGGACAAGGCGGGTGGCCCAGCTGGGACCCCCTGAGCCGCCTGTCCCTGCCCCAGGGGAAGGACAGAGCCCCGGGCAGGAGCCCCCTGCTCGGCCCGGGGGTGTGAACAGGCACCAGCACACTCTGGTTTCCTTGGTGATCGCTGTCAGAGCTGAAACACGGAACTGAAATGAAAATAGGGATGTATCAGAACTAATTATATACATCCATGTTAATTACACACCACCTCTCGCAGTCTTTCATGGGGTGGATTTCAGTGCTTCCTGCTGGATCTCTGCCCCTCGAGGGCTGGCATGAACTGGTCAGGAGGATGAGCATTTAATCTTCCCGTGGTAGAGCAGACATTTTAATACTGAAGATTGTTTTATTCTTAGGGTCCCTTCAATACAGGATATGCATCTTCCCAAGGACAAATAATTACTGCAACAGCCCAGAGCAATTTGTCAGGAGAATGACCCTGAGAGCAGTTCAAGTTCATAAGGTACAACATGAGTCACCACCACAGAATAACAGAACTATTCCTCTCCATGACAAGAGGTGAAAATTCAATAGCAAAGGGCTGTGAAATATTAGGAGCCCGAGTAAATCAGGGCTGAGTAGATGAGGGATTACAGTCGGTGCTCATTTGGGAAGCAAATGTGAGACGATGTGTTTGGAGTGCTTGAGAGGAAATTTGGTATCTTTGGTAACACGGCTATAAAGGAAGAACCTCCAAATAGTTTCCATTTCTTACTGCAGCCATGGAACTCAAAAAGGCAATGAATAACGAATGAGTAATCCCAGGAAGCATTTAAGGACTCCACATTCCACGTGCTGGTGGCTCAGGGGCAGAACCCGGGGACAGCAGGACATGGGGACAGCAGGACAGCAGGACACAGGGACAGCAGGACAGCAGGACACGGGGACAGCAGGACATGGGGACAGCAGGACATGGGGACAGCAGGACACGGGGACAGCAGGACAGCAGGGCACAGGGACAGCAGGACACGGGGAGAGCAGGACAGCAGGACACGGGGACAGCAGGACACGGGAGAGCCCAGGGACAGCAGGACACAGGGACAGCAGGACACAGGGAGAGCCCAAGGACAGCAGGACATGGGACAGCAGGACACGGGGACAGCAGGACACAGGGACAGCAGGACACAGGGACAGCAGGACATGGGACAGCCCAGGGACAGCAGGAGCTGCAGGGAGGGCTCTCAGCCCTGCTGGCTGCACCCCGCGGCTCTGGGGCAGGACAGGGGTGCTGGGCACAGCTCCCGCCCTGCCCACACTGCTCGGGGCTCAGCCCTGTGCCAGGACAGCCCCGGGCAGGACAGGGAGCCCCGGGCTGTGCCCCCGGAGCTGCCCAGCAGGGCAGGGCGGGGCAGGGTGGGGCAGGGCGGGGCAGGGCAGGGCAGGGCNNCAGGGCAGGGCTGGGCAGGGCAGGGCGGGGCAGGGCAGGGCAGGGCAGGGCACAGGCCCACAGGCAGCACCGCCAGGGCTGCACCCGGCTCTGATGGATCACACACCATCAGACATTTTACAGAAATATCACAGCAGAGTGTTTTTCATCCCGACAGGAAACTTTAGGCAGGACACAACAGACATTTTTCTTACAATATTAACAATTTACCATCTGAACTTTATCTTCTCCTTGGATAATAACCACCAGCCAGTGGGTAAAGGAACAATTGATTTAAGATCTCAATCAAAGGAAAGCATTGCTCTTATCTGGATAGCCAAGCAGCGGAGCAACCGTCAGCTGGGGTTAGTGTACATTTGTCAGTCCATTAAAAGCACAGGCTCCAGATCTATAGAAGGCCTGTAAGACATTTGTGGAAATGACTCTTGCAAAAATCTTTAGTGGTTAAGTGCCTGCCATCTAAGCCCTCCCTTGATTTCCACAACGTTTACTCAAAAAGACAAGGGAAAAAAATTATCCTCCCTGTACTCAGGCTTTCTTCCCTTTCTCACGGGCTTTCCTTGATGATGGAGTCGCTCCATGATTTAACTGCTGCTCCGAGGAGGAGCAGTGTGATGCACAGGGGACTCCCCCAGAGTCCCAGGGTCACTGAGGTTGGGAAAGACCCCCAAGACCATGGAGCCCCAGCCCCTCAGCACAGCCCTCCCGAGGACAGAGGCCCCTCAGCACAGCCCTCCCGAGGACAGAGGCCCCTCAGCACAGCCCTCCCGAGGACAGAGGCCCCTCAGCACAGCCCTCCCGAGGTCAGGGTCCCCTCCCGAGGACAGAGTCCCCTCAGCACAGCCCTCCCGAGGACAGGGTCCCCTCAGGACAGCCCTCCCGAGGACAGAGTCCCCTCAGGACACCCCTCCCGAGGACAGAGTCCCCTCAGGACAGCCCTCCAGAGACCCAGGTCTCTGCAGCCCCCCGAGGCCAGGATGGCCCCCCAGTCACAGCAGACACCCCAACAGCGCTGGGGGACCCTGCTGCCCACCCCCCTGGAATTCCCTGTGGCTCAGAGCAATAAAGAACATTGAATCAAGGTGGACTGGAAATCTTTTTACTTCAGCCATCTCCAGCAGGATGATTTCCCTCTGGCTCTCCATATCCCGCATCCGTGTGATGATTCCTAACGTACAAAGGACTAAAAGAAAAGTCACATAAAAAAATACCTGAGCTCCCTGGAGTCTAAATTCCCAATGAATTGTGCATTATCAGTCAGGCCAAACAATTAACTGAATCATTCAATCTAAAACTATTCCAGAACCAAAGGGACCTTGGTCCAAGGTAGGGGAGGCAAAACAGGGTTTAGTGCCAGCTTAGCTCAATTTATCCACTTCACTCCCTTCTCTTGACTTCCCATGAAGAGTTGTCCCTTTGCCAAGGGGTTCCTTTCCTGGGAGGTGCCAGCCCTGAGATCTCTCTGTCGTCTGCTTTGAGTGGAGCCTTGAGGCAGGAGGTTGCTGTGGGAAGCCTCACTCCTCAAGATCAACAACAGATTTTTCCTGTTTTCATAAAAAATGTTCTGCCCAGCTCTTCCAAGTACCCTTGGCATGCCATTCCCTGCTGTAACTCCCACACCTCATTATTTCGATGCCTGAGCAATCGTCTGCAAACCCCTGTCAGTGTCCCTCCGTGTGCTGGCACCTGGCTGAGCAGAAGGCAGCATGGCACGGGGTAAACTGCAGCCACACCTGTGTGACCCTCAGATCCTGCTGCCACTGAATTAGAAACCAGCAAAGGTCTCAAATCGTGCCCAAGACACGCCACTGTCACACACCTGTGCTGCTCCTGGAGCCTCTCAGTGGAGGCTCCTTCACACTCCTGTCCCTCTGTCCCTCTGTGCCAGCCCTGCCTGTCCTGTCACATTCCTGTCCCTCTGTGCCTCTGTGCCACCCCTGCCTGTCCTGTCACACTCCTGTCCCTCTGTCCCTCTGTGCCACCCCTGCCTGCCCTGTCACACTCCTGTCCCTCTGTGCCAGCCCTGCCTGCCCTGTCACACTCCTGTCCCTGTGTGCCACCCCTGCCTGCCCTGTCACACTCCTGTCCCTCTGTGCCACCCCTGCCTGCCCTGTCACTGGCACTGGCAGTGTCACCAGCCCATGCTCCCGTTCCCTGTGTCCCTGGAGCTCCAGGATGGCAGCAGCTCCCTCCAGACCTGTGTCCTGCAGCTCAAAATACAAGGGGAAGAAATAGAGAATGGCCACAAAACATTTACTGTCAAATAGGCTCCGAGTGCTTTTATAACTGTTCCTCACGCCATGAGATGCTGCTGAGACCTGCTGATAAACACTCCCAGCCATAAAAACGTTGTGCATCTGCTTGCTAAGTCACCTCCAAGCATTTCAGTGCAGAAAACTCTTTGATGAGGTCACTGCCCTGAGCTGTGTGGGCACCTGCGCCCCCCGAGCACCGCCCAGGGCTCCTGTGGGACAGTCAGACTCCACGCCCTTAGAGGGCTTTTCCAGCCCCAGTGAGCTCCTGATACCAGCAGGGTCACTTGAGGAGCCTTGCCAAGGTCACCAGGACAGGCTGGCAGGATGGAAACATTCCCTGACCCCAGAGGAAACCCGAACTTGCTGGACCCAGCTGCTGAGTGACAGCCTGACACTGGTTAATGTTCTGTGGACTCCCTGCTTGTCCTCCTTCCCCTCCCTCCATCCCTCTTTTTCAGCAGGGGCCACACGGACCAGGACAGCTTAATGTGGTGGGTCTGGTATTTCGGGGCTTCAATCTGCTACAGGGACACCTTGGGACCAAAATCCAGATGTTCTCACTCTCATCTTTCCCTTTTTGTTCCTGCCTCCCCATCTCAGCCAGATGGACCTCAGCTCCTCATCCCTTCAAGCTGTGGGCAATGAGCCAAAGGGGAACTTCTTTTTTTCTCCCATCAGCAATTTTCTACAGTAAATAGGAAAAGAAAATGGAAAACCTTGTAGGAAGTCCCAGGCTGCTGAGGCTGTTTAAATGGGTTCAGAGCTCAGGCGTGAGGCAGATTAATCACAAAGCAGACACGTTGAGCCAGCACAGGAGATGACATTTGGGGACTGGTGTAGGGAAGAAGGATTAACTGAGGGATGGCACTGGGAGCAGAGGAAACCTGAGCATCAACCACCAGCTACAGGAGGGCTGGGATGTGTCAGCACTGCGAATATTCCACACATAAAAAGGTGTCTTCTTTGCATGAGCACAGTGATCTCCTCCCAGTGTGCCTGCAAGAAACCACAGATGATTCATTGGATCATTTCCACACGCTGCTCTGAGTCTGGGGCTTCAGGGAAGCGCTGCTGTTGCTGCCTGACCTAAGAACAGGGGGAGCCCCGGGAAGGAGCTGCAGGAGGGGGTGGTGATGGGGCAGGAGGGGGTGGTGATGGGGCAGGAGGGGGTGGTGATGGAGCAGGATGGGGTGATGGAGCAGGATGAGATGATGGGGCAGGATGAGATGATGGGGCAGGATGAGATGATGGGGCAGGATGGGGTGGTGGGGCAGGATGAGATGATGGGGCAGGGTGGGGAGATGATGGGGCAGGATGAGATGATGGGGCAGG
>WAAE01012015.1:0-62685 GCA_013400495.1 Nicator chloris | reverse complement strand
TTAATTAGCTGACTCTGTTCTTACTGAAATGAAGTTATACTTACATTTTTGTGCTCTTACAGCTTGTTACTTTCCCTTTTTTTAAGAGGGGGAATAGTGACACACAACACACAGTGCATCAGTCTGCTCAACCAGTTTTCTTCATTTCTACCTTGAAAAAATCAATTACACAAGAAGCAAAATTTGACAGCCTACAGCTATGATTTTGGAATGAACTCTGTTTTCAGCAGCTAACCAAGCATTAATTGACGCATGAAAAACATAAATGCCTGTCAGTAGTAATTTACTACTAAACAACATTAATTGGATTTGCTGTAATTTTTGGTGGCTAGATTTCATAACCTTAACACCACTTCCAACTATTTTCCAGGTGACAGAATAGGAAAACAGCACTTATGGATGTTTAACTGCTGTAGGTGGAACTTATTTTAAATTAAAGGTGAAGGATATACCCAAAGTTTTAAACACAAAAATCAAAAAGTTATGCCATTTTCATCTTACTCCTCTGTTGTAGGAATGGTGATTTTTAAATAAAAGTCCACATGCAAGCAAAGGTCTCAGAAAAGATCTCTTTATATAAGCTTTTTTTTTTTCTCAACCAGTCACAGTGCTTGTCACCATCAGCTGTGTATGACTCGAGCATTGTCCTATATGCAATGCAGATAAAGTTTCTTAACATCTTCCTGCCTCAAGAAAGGTTTCTTATCCAAATGCCTCAGTTTCTCTGTTTTCTTTCAAACTAGTCCATACTGTAGATGTGTAGTTCAAGTTGATACAGATTTTGGCGAAGCACTATGGAGAAAAGGAATTTTCTGTCAGAAATCTGCCTTTTACTGGAGTGATGGCTTGGTAGATGAGGCTTTGATCACTGCAGCTGCAGCATTATAACATAATAGCAGAAACCAGTAGCTGATTTCCATTTGGAAATGAAGAAGTTTTCACGGAAGAAGCTGGTATACAGGAATGGTTTGCTGTTGCAAAGAGATGCCACTTGACAACTTCCTTTCCTCATGGGCTAAACTTGAGTGATTTGAAGGCACAGTATAGAGGGCATCCATCACAGACAGTCTACTCATAACATTGTGCTCAGCTTGGTACTAGAGCTTAGATAAGGGGGAAGGGTTAGGCTGCACCTCTGAATGGAAACAATGTGTGCTTTAAATCAAAAGCAGAAAATGAAAGAGCATGTTTGTTCCAGTAGCCATAGGAGTAATGAGAAAAAAAGAGCATTTAAAATTTAAGGGTTACTGGAAGCAGATAACCATAAACTAAAAGCATGAAAATACCATTTTAGTCACTCAAGAAGGTAGAAAATTGCATACTTCAAGAAACTTTCATTTTCCTGGTTTTTTTTTGGTTTGTTGTTCTAATGTAGAATTTATTCCAAGTTCCATCGGAAAAGAATGCAGGAGCTGACAGAAGTGGGGCTGCATAACTTTTTTAACCTGTTCCTCATGCTGGCAATTGTTGTGGAGACAGAAGATATAGTGAATCGGGTGTTGGATCTCTTGGATTTCCTGACTCCATCCTCCATCACCACGTCTCGGAGAGCTCTCATCTGGAGAGGTCATTTTGCTTTCCTTTTAATTTATGTTGAGAAGAACATGGACATTAGTGCCCTGGCCGAGAAAATCTCAAATGCTTTCCGTGAGAAGGCAAAGGAGTTTTTAGTAACCAAAAATGACTACACACAGAGACAAAATCTCTGGACTCTGCTATCAACCTACATTGATGGTGTCCAGGAAGTGTTTGAGACCAGCTGCTATTTGAGCCTTTCTGAGGAAAAGTTGCTAAATGATGGCTTTACTATGCTGCTGCCTGCATGTCGAGGAGCTGAGCTGAGCATGGTCCTGAATTTTCTTCAGGTTGTTCTAGCCAGACTTCGGTAAGTTTAGTTAAGTTGTGGATATAGACTAACATTTTGGTTTTAGGGTTAAACTGTAGTTCCAATTAATTTTTTTACCGAAATTGAGTAAATGGAAAGAGAAATCTCTGAAAGGCTGTGAATGATATGTTAAATTTCAAAATCCACCAATACTTCAGTGTATATAGAATCTTTGAAGTTTTTCCTTACTATTTCAGGAGATTAAGTTTGACATCCTGATATTTTGTCTCTTTAGAAAGTCATCCAGTTACTTCTATTTCAGACAGTATAATCTTTTCTTTGGTACAGGAAATTTGGAAATTATTGTCTGTGTTAATTACATTAATTGAGGGGGGGTGTTGTTTTTTTGGTTTTGTTTCTTCATTGAATGTATTCTGTTTTCCAGACTTTTCATTTATTTTTTTCCTCTTTTACCAAGGTTGCATTCAAATACTAGAGTTATGGAGATTTAAATACTTGTCTGGGGTTCAATAGGAAAGAAGGAAATCATATTTTACCACTTTCAAGCAGTTTTGCTTTGATGTACTAGTTCATTTTTCAACATCCACAGTGCCCTTCAATAAGCATATTTTTTTTGTCTACTGATGCCTTTGAGAAGCAGTCCTCCAGTTTGAAGCCCAAACTGCCTTTTTTTTTTTGTAAGATATTAAGAGGCAGCTATTGATCTGCCATTACTTCAAATGTGCAAGACTGAAATATGTGTAAAGAGCTGTGGAAGAGTGCATAATAGGAATACTGAGGCCCATATGCAAGATCTCTCTTTAACTAGGTTCTTTGTTATTGTCTAGTAGTTTGACTGCAGCTGTCAATAGCTTATAGATCCAAAGACAACTGTTTTTCAGGCAGTCTTTTGAAAAAAGATGAAGCACAAAACTAAGTTTAGTTGATTTATTATTTATTATTTCAGTTCTACTGAATGTATTTCCTGGAATAAATTGGAGACTTCAAAAATACTTTGACATTTTCTCTATTAGCTAATACACAGCATTTGTTGTGTTGTTTTTAAAGATGAAATAGGGATAAAATTGAGACTAGTGAAAAAATTGCCTATTTTATAACTTGGCATTATTTTTAAGCTTTCCAGGACTGGGGGTTATGTGGCCCTCTTGTAACACAGAGAAGAGGGCATGGAAGTTCAATCTAGACTTCTCAGGTCATCACAGACAAGGTACAGGACAGTATTAGTACGTTATTTTACAAAAAAGTAGTTCTGCTCAAATATTTGAATTACCAACATGCTCAAATAGTAATTGGTGTGAGAGAGATTTTTAGAGCCTTGCTTTTAACAGTTCTTTATTTCAGTTTCTGTATTTATATATTTGGTTACTGTTACCAGCCTATTTATCCCATCTACAGAGGAACTAAATTCGTTAACACTTATAAAACACTTTATTCTTCAGGCTGTATGGAACAGGAAATTGTTAGTGATTTTCCTGCTTAAGCAAACTCACTGAAAACAGATCTCTGTTGACATGCAAATAAAACAACACTAAAACCATTTTTTTGGTTCAGAAGATATGGATGACTTTGTGCTAACCAGATGCTAAAATGTTACTGAATTGACCAGACTGATTAGGCCTGGTCTGTTTTCAAACTCAGAAAAGGATGAAATACTTGTTTTTAAAATCTGGGCTGATATAAGATAGTAGGCCTTTCATAAATGTAATTTTTCTGTACACTGCACTCTTAATAATTTTATAACTGTATGACAGGGAATTTACAGGTAGGAAGGAAGTGAGATCACTGATTAAAGAGACAAGCAGCTCCCTCTAGGCTGTTAGGAAATAATAACTTCATGTGCTACTTTCTGCTAACCCCAGATGATGGCTCACAGGAGCATTCTTTATTGCTGATGAAGTAGCATTATGAAAATACTGACTTGGTTGTGTTAACTAAGTACTTCAATATTTAAAGCTTAAAATGTCAAATAGTTTTAGCAGTCCCCTTTAACACATCTTGTTGGATTGCTGGGATCTCATTCCAGGTTTCCCAGTTGTTTTTATTTGAGAATACTGTAAAAATTTTAGTCTTTCATTGTCAGAGTGAGGTGTAGCCAAAAGCTCTTCTTTAATTATAGCTATTCATGCTGCTGTGGTTAAGGGTCTGTCAGCATTTCCATTATAAACCCTTATTTTCAAGGGTTTGTAACACAGCAGTGAAAACTTGCTCTGGGCTAAAACTTGGCAAACAAGGATTTGAAAGTGCGCTTGTTTTCTTTCTTTCTTTTTTCTTAAAAGACATCTGGAAAGAGACCCCCACCTTCAGTGTTTTTACACTACAGTGTTTTAAAATAACCCTTTCCAGCTTTTTCTTGTATTTTTCTTGTCTGCTCGAAAAGTACTGATAGCTTTTGATTGTTGTATTTACCTATGGTTAGACTATTTTAAACAAGGTTTCTTAAACGACTTTTTTATTGGTTGTTACCATTATGATTATTTTGGGATCCATATATTTAAATAGCACTATGTCTTACCAAGAGAACTCATTTTTGTCAGTTTTTGATACGTGGTGAGTGGGTAATTGGAATCAAGATTCTACTTGCTGGCACTATTTGATCTTCATAGTAAGTTTCACTGTGAAATATAAGATTGTATTTTAATACTGTGTCCTTTTAAAAAGCATGTAAAATAAACAGTAAATAATCAAGAAACTTCCCTAAATCAAAACGTCAAGTGCTTCCTTCCTATGTTTACTTATTCTGCTTCTAGCTCAGACATAAGTTTTTTGAGGTTCTTCTTTTTTACTGTTTTTAAACAATGGTTTAAAATCCTGATTGTTTTGTTTTTATTTTCCTTTTTTTTTACTGAAAGGTAAATGCAGGATGTTTGCCTGTGTGTGCTTTCATTTGTTCCAAATCTCTAGCACTATCTGTCTGTCATCTGAGTGCCTCATGGCACAAAAAGAAGCCCTAGGTTAATAAAAATACAGGCTTTAAATAGATTTGGCAGAACTTGCTGTGAAAATGGATACAAGACTCGGAGAAATCGGCTGTAGGTGCTGGCACTGCAATATGTTATTCTCAAAAGAAGTGTTTGAAACATTCTAAAATGTCTTGTATTGTAATGGGGCATTGCTTGGACATGAGCTTTCTGTTATTATTGTCATCCTGGCATTTGGGTTTTGTTGAGTGTTAGCACAGAGTTACCGGACTATAAAATGTGAGTACATGTCCAGGTGTAAAATCACTGCTATGCTCCAAACATCTTTGCCTAGTTTCAGGGAGACTTGGTACTGATTCCCATAGGAGAAATGAGAAGGACCACTAACCTAATACCATAATAAATGATAATTTTACTTTGAAAACAATTCCTGTGCGTTTGTACGCATTTATACTTTTTTGCTAATTTTTGAAAATTTCAGTGTGTAAATTTCATAAGCTCTTACAGCAATATTGACCATGTAAACCTTTCTCTAGTAGAGAGTTACATTAATAATTGGGCCACGGGTAACAGGAGAACTGAATGCTTCTGTCTGTTTGAGTGTGTTTAGCCTTGAGGTTGTGAGAGAAACCACAATAGGAATGGATTATCCAGTATATCTTTGCTATGGAAATGTACAGTCATTTGTAATTTTTTTTTTTTGAGTTATACTTGCCATCAAAACAGCCTGTGGGAAGCTTTTTCGAGACCAACAGAAGCATCTCTCCCCCTCTCTGTTACTGTGTAAGTCAGTAGATAAGCTCAGGAGGAGAATAGAAAGGTCCTCCCTCCTTCTTTTCTTCCCCCTCAGGGGTTATAGTGTTAGTCTTTGTAAAATCTTTTTTCTGATGTTGAGCTTCTGAAAATTGTATTCAGAAGAGTTTGGAAGATCATGAGTCTTCGCTTACCCATCCCATCTTGCGAGGATATTTAGAGCTACCAGCTGTGATGTCCTGATAAGCACAGAAGGCAACTCTGTGACTAAGCCGCTGAACTGAGAGTCAGAAAATGTTAGTTTGCCTGTAAGATCTCACAGGCTTAATGAATGACCACTCAAAGTTGGGAACTTTGTTCACCGGTGTGAAAAAAAGGAAATAAATCCTCCTTTTTTCACTTTACAACAAATATCTTATGCTTGGGGAGCAAGCATGCATTGCTATGCTAACTTGACCTGTCTTTTCAAGTATTTTTACTGGGGTTTTCTTTCAAGTTCAGGTATTCCATTAACAAAACTGGCATTTAAATAAGTGCGATGAAAATCTAGTCTCTAAATGTTCTAATGCATGCGACGGAAGCACTGCTTTAGAATATAGCAGCATGTTCAAAGGCTTCCTATGTCTAAATCCTCAAAAATAGTCTGTTACCACCTTCTGAGGGAATAGTGTGTGTTCTTAGCTACATTTGTTGCCTTAAGGCGTGGCTCTGGTAATTAACACTGAATTTTCTTTTCTTACTTTGTGGGATTTGAGGGTGGTTTTTTTGGTTTTTATTGGACACTAAAATAATGTTTTACAAATTTGTCCCTTGTATTCTGACCTTCAGAGTTGACTACCTAAACTTACTGTGTGTTTTGATTGTTTCTCCTCTGCTCTGAGAGTATTACTGTGTAAAGAAATGAAATGAGACAACAGCATGCACTGGAAATGTGTACCTAATACTTTGCCTATAGAAAGTTCCTGCATATGTCTGTCACTGGTTCAGATTTGCAAAAATATTCCCTGCCCCTTCTCAGTGCCCATTTTCCTGAATCAGTAGGTGGACACATGAAAGTTGAACAATTGATTAACATGAATTTCACACTGATGTTTAGGATGTAATAGAGAGCATCTGCCTTAGAAGGAGGGCAAAAAGGCTGGAAGGCATGTCCTATGAGGAGTGGCTGAGGTTTTGGGGCTTGTCTGATTTTGGAGAAAAGGAGGCTGAGGCGTGACCCCATTGCCCTCTAGAGATTCCTGAGAAGGGGAAGTGGAGAGGGAGGTGCTGAGCTCTTCTCCGTGGCTCTTCTCAGATCTTCAGACTGACTCTTACACTCCACTAATAGGATATGTGGCAATGGTTCAAAGCTGCACCAGGGGAGGCTTAGACTGGACCTTAGGAAGCATTTCTATACAGAGAGAATGGTCAAGCACTGGAACAAATTTCTAGAGAAGTGGTTGTTGCCCCAAGCCTGTCAGTGTTTAAGAGGCAATTGGACAATGCTCTTTAGCTCTTGATCAGCTCTGAATTACTTAGGTAGTTGGACTAGATGGTCGTTCTGCATCCCTTCTTACTGCAATATTCCATTCTACTGTTCTATTCTAGAATCACTTTGGAGCAAACTGAAACATTAAAAGCTATCAAAAAACCTTCTAATGGTTGATGCCCAAAAAAAGTCAGACCTGGTAGACACCCAAAGCTAAAGAAACTCACTCAAGTCTAGTACTCAGATGTGAATCATGAAGATACAAAGTTCAATCCCCTGTGCTATAGATGGAAACACTTTTTGTGTTCCCTTGTATCCATTTTATCTTCCAAAAATTAATCCACATAAGCTTACTATAGCCTACGTGACAACAGTACAAGACTTCTGTTGTGACAGAGTAAATCCGTGAAAAAAAGAATAAAATCATATCCAGGTGTACTGAGAACCTGCTGCTTGGGACCCTGCAGTTGTTTAGAGAAATATGTGCTCCCTGAAGGACATAAAGAACAGATTTGTTTTCTGATGGAAGTGTCTCACTTCTGAAATTATTTTCCCTAAATTAACTTTCCTCTCGGTTTTCCTTTTATTCTTCACGTGAGGTGTGAGAATGGCTTTTCATATGGAGTGGTTTTTTTGTTGTGGATGTTAAACAAAAGAAATATTTTTGCCAATAAAATCATTATATGCAAGTAGCTTTCTAATCTCTTAATTTTGATTGTTTCTTCGTTACCTTACAAGATCTATATTTCTTCTCTCTTTAGGATATCTCATGTCAGATTTAAGGCTTATTTAAAATGAACAGAAAGCTGAAGCAATTTTCTTTATTCCATTCCAGTCTCCTAAGGCCTATTTCCCCCTGGTGAGCTCATAGCAACAGGGGGGTTTAAGGGAATTCAGCTTTCTGCAAATTAATGTCTCACATCATGAAAATTCAGGACCATTTTTTTTTTCTATGTCTTGAAAAAGTAATACAGTGAGTGCGAGTATTATTTCTTGCCAGCGGGTGGAAGATGAATGATTTTGTCACAGTTTTACTGCTTGATGAGCAGTGTCCTGAGGGTCAGGCTTAAGTCTGTGTCACTATGCTGCTCATTACTCTTGAGCTAAATAAGGGCTGATTGGATCTAAATTGCCTAGCACATGGGCCGCAGATGAGCTCAGTGAGTAGGGGATGACCTGCTATTCAGGCTGGGAGTAACCCCGGTGTGCAAATGCTGCATTAGAACACCGTGGGAGAATGAGAGGCTACCGACCGCTGCCAGCAAAAGAAATCGAAATGTAAAAACTCTTTGATGCTGCAATGTTAGAATTTGAAATGTAGGAAGTGACAGGTTGATGGTACTTATCAGCTTTGGCTGGATTAGAGAACAGTGTCATCTTGCTTATATAATGACAGAAGAATGAAGCCCGCTCCCAAGTACTTTGCGGTGTGGAGCTGCTGCTGGCAGAGCCGATGCTGCCTCCTACCGTCGGCCTGCGCGGGAGGACGGAGGGAGCCGCGGGGAGCTGCCTGTCGGCCGCCCTGCCTGCCCCAGTGCACAGCTGTGCCCGCGCTTCCGGGGCTCTCGGCAGAGATCACAAACCTGCCTGATTAAAATGCAAGTGTACATTTTGGGACAACGGCAAGCCACTGTCTTGGATGTGTCAAGAATGTTTAGACGAGTCAATTATGGGCACTGAACCAGACGCATCTGGCTCTGCTTCACACAGAATATTTCCCTTTGCGCTCTTGTCTCCATTGCTAGCCCCTGAGATGGGAGTTGATATCTCTGGAGAGGGGAATTAATTTGTGCCTATGTGCTTTAAAGAAAGTTGACCTTTAAAGTGGAGGAAAAAACCCAAACCAACTCCAAGGAGAATCCTTATGCTAACCAAACAGATAAATGTGCTTGTCTTAATGGAGGAAAATGAAGAGCAAGGAAAGCACCTGCTGCATGCTGGACACAACACAGATTTAAGCACTTTGTGCAGTTTTGGAAGATTCAGTTCAGTGGTTCAGTAGAACAAGCTTTTGGATTTTGTTTCCCCCCCCACCATCGCACATACTTCAGAAACTAGTTAATAGCTACAGTGATGAGAAACAGCCACTTGCTCCACTTTTTCCAAATTTGTTTCAGATTCTGTTACTGACAACTGTAACCTACCAGCATCAACTCTGGCTACCAACTTCTGGGACTGTCTGATCAGCAAAAACAATTTGGTGTGTTCTCTTGAAAACAATGACCAAGAGAAGGGATGAATCTCAATACATTGTGTTTTCCATTTACTCTTTAGTGTTTTTCTGTTTTCTGGGTATATACTATTTGATTCTCCATCCCCTAGGATGCTTTTGCTTATGATTGAATTTCATCTTGGACATAAACAACTTCTAGTGTACTCCTTCCTGGGTATCCTAACAAAAAAAAAAAAAAAAAAGGCAGAAAAAAGAAAATGGCAGCTTTAAAAGTCCAAACAGTTTTTCTGTAAAATGGTGTGAATCCATGGGAATGAGAGAGAAAATTTTCATAAAAATAATCAGTAGTGTAAGGGTTCAGTGTTACTTGTGTAATCTTAGTATTATCAGTGTTTAATGGTATTTGTTCAGATCACTGAAAATGAAGAACTGTTTAGCACAAGTAGTTGTACTAGATGAAAAAAGTTCGGGGTTTGAGTTTGTATGTAGCCAGAAATTAGAGGGTATTTCTGTGTGTTCAAATGGAAAACAAAACCAAAATTTAAAATTACTTTGGTATTTTAAAACAAATTACCATCAACAAGAAGAAATAGTGAAGGCCAAGTGCTGAAAGAACACATGGAGATATAATATGGAATGCTTGACTTGCAGCCATATTGTCAGAGTATGGGGAGGTGAGAGAAACAGAGGATCTCCAAATCTGGGGTTTGGTGAAGTCGGGTCGCTGCCATTGCTGTTACCCCATTTCTGCCCTTGCTTGTAGACTTGGCTGCCTGCTCAGCACAGATTGCTGCAAGGTCCAGTGTTGTCCCTGCACTAGCATAGTTGCTACCCAGTGCAGAGGGAAAAACTGGAATTGTTTGTGAATTGGAATTGTTTGTAAGGTGGATTCCCTTGTATCTTCCTAGCAGTGGGAAGTGAACCTGGTACTTATGCTTTCACCTCTGTTTACATGATGTTTATATATGTGAATTTTTAAGGCCATAGTGTCTGCAAGAAAATCTGAATTTTGACTGAAATCTATTAGCTAACTTTTAACAGTGACTCTTTTGTGCACACAGCCTGTATGATATTACAAAGCAGGACCTAATGTGACTCTGCTTTAGGAAAAAACAAACAAAAAAAATGTTGTTGTGAAGTGTGTTAATAAAACTCCTGCAGGTGAAAAGAGTTGCTTATTCTGTCTTTAGCTGTGTTGTTCTATATGTGGTTCTGGATCTGTCATTTTACAAAATATTTATGAATAAATTGAAAATTGGATAGAGTTACAGAAGTGAATGACTAGAGTAGGTAGTTTGTATAAGTTTGATGGAAGTGATTTCAGCTAGGAATAGCTGAAGGGAGACATGCTAGAAGTTACCCAATATGTGAAAGGATGTTACAGGTTTTCTGCTGTTCTTCATGCTAGTGAAGACAGAATTGGTTAATTTTGGATAGAAGTTTAAAGTGGTTATTTAGAGTAGGCTGCAAATGTAGCGCTCTTACAGGCTTCAAGAGAGACCTGTGGAATCAAACATTTATTTCCTTTTTTTAGAGCTTTTTAAAAATTTCCCTCTTCTGTTGGGGGAGAAAAATTGAACCTGTTTGGTGCTACTGTAGCCTACTTGTTCTCGGAATCTCTGGAGTGGAAGTGTAAAGATGATTTCTACTGTATGCACTGGACAGTGGCCCTGCAGAAAAAGATGGTGGGATTTTGGTGGTTTTGTGTTTGAGTCTTAAAATCTGTCTAGAAAATCACTTTGCAAATGCTTTTTCAAGCATTGATATAGGGCATGTAGATGTGCATTGCCATGTTTTATTTGGCTTGGAGCAAGTCCAAGTGGCACTAATTGCCAGTGGCGAAATGTTCCAACTTTCTTTACAGTGGCACTAAGACAGGGACAGTGAAAAGATGTCTAATGGGAAATGAGCCCAAAATAGTAGGGCACCATATATATCCTCTGCAAAAACTAACTGGAAAGAGGAAAGCAAACATGTTCATTGTGCATCATCTCAGGGTCTTGTGGGGGCCTCTTCCTAACATTTCTATTTTTGGGAGGAGCAAGTAGAGAAAGGTAAAAGCAGTTTGTGGTTTACTTAGTTGTCTGATAAGCTGAAGGTACTGTCTATTCCCTCTTTCACAACCAGAAGGCCCTGTTTATCTCTAATCGGGGTTAATTAAAGCCTGAGGGCACTACTGAACCCCTGCCAAGGGCTGTAAGGTACAGACATAATCCAGGCTGCAGCCCCTCAATGTAAGGAAGGGGGAGGTAACCATGGGCTAGTGACAGGCTCTGATAATGCAGATGTGCTAATGCTTCTGAAAATACAGGAGTGAATTTACTTTTGGTCAGATAGTCCTGTTCATTCATTAATTTCTGGCTGTTACCGAAGACTTGTATGAGGTGTCTGGTTTAATGTGTGTGCTTGCAAATCTGTTAAGAGGCAGAAAGCTCCTGGTTCTCTCTGTGGTAAGGCAGGGGCTGCACAGGCAGCCAGAGCAGCCATTATGCACGCAGCAGGAGCGTCCTGCTGCCAGGGATGTGTCAACCTTTACTGAGGGGCAGGAGGAGGGAAGAACAGCCAAGTACAGATGTGCTTGCCAGGACAATGAGGTTTCCTTCTACTGCTTTTTGCAGTCTTGTTTTCCTTGCAAAAAGTCAACCACGAGAATAAAACTGAATATTTTCATTGATAGTCTTTTGTTTTTCTGGACAGGGCTATATTGTTTAGCTATTGGAGATATGCCTTTGGAAATACTTCAGTAAGTGTTCCAAGTATCTGCCTATTAAAAATAGTTTAGAGCTGCTAAAGATTTGCTCTCAGGGAATTCCTCTGATTCACACCACATCTATTTATATTAAAGGGTATTCTACAGCAGCTTGATTGGTGAGGAAAAACTGTGTGTATTTGTCCAGTGTGTTACAATTATGTGGACTTTTGTATTAGGTGCAAAGATGACATCAGAAAGAGTAATGTACCATGATATCTCTTAAATAATAATTAACTATAACACAACCATGATCATCCACACATCATAGGGATAGTGAATATATTCAGGCAATCAAGGGATTTTACAATATAATTATTAGGCACTGGGGAGATGTGACCCTGTTTAGGGTAATGGGGAGCTGTGGTTAATTGATGGAAGGATAATCAGATTTTTGCTGGTTTATTGTTCTGGGACCCTAGGCTTTGCAAGAATATGTGTGCATGCACTTAGGAAAAAAAAACCAAAAAACAACAAACCCCAAGCATATGAAATGATAAGCCTAACAGTGAATCTTGAAGGTATGCTTACATTATCTTGCCTTGCTGTACTGAATTACTGCTATGATTATAAGTGTTGAGAAATCATTTATATTGTCTGTAAATCATCCCCATTTTACATCACAGTGAAAATTCAATACATCTTGATTCTGAGTAGTTTGTAAAGGTATCTATTTTCCTAAGACATGAAAAATGACTAGGTTTTTCCAAGTCAAACTCAAAAATTGAAGGTGTTCTTTTCTTGCAGCCAAGAAATTTTTGCTATTTTCTTTCCTGAAAGAAAACCTTTGATATGTGTACAGTCTGAACGTTAAGACAGAAAATACAGTGGATGCAGTCCCCCTTGAGCTTCATTGTCTTCTCCAAACTTAAAATGTGAGATAAGAAAATGGCATCAAGTTGCACTAGGGAAAGTTTTGATTGGATATTAGGAAAAAATTCGTCGTGGAAAGGGTTGTCAAGTACTGGAATAGGCTGCCCAGGAGGTATTTAAAAAAAGGAGATGTGGCACTTGGAGACATGGTTTAGTCCTACTAGTGGTGGACTTGGCAGTGCTGGGTTAATGTTTGGACTTGATGATCTTAAAGGTCTTTTCCAACCTAAAAGGTTCTATGATTCTGTGAGGATGTAAAACAGAATTTCATTTCATTGAAGTTCATTATGAAAGTGTTTCCACTGCACTGCTGTGATGCTGAACCTCTGGAATTTCTAATGGCTCAACCTGCCAAGATGTGAAGATGAAGTCTAGCATTGCTACTGTCTCCTACTAAAAGTTTGTCTCTCGCTCTTTTTTTTTTCCCCTGTTCTCTTTTTCCTACTCTTTCTTGAAACAGAGTAATTTCTGAAAACTCTTCAGCAATCCTATATCCATGTAAATTAATACTGTAAATTGTGCTGTTAGTGAGGGTGGAGGTGAGTAGTAAGAGTGGGTGGGGGGAGAGAAGAATTAAAATCATTCCAATAAATGGTTTAATTTATGCCGCAGCAGTTAAGCATGCTCCTGGTTAACAGAAATACCCTTCAGCTACACAGGATTTGGGAGGGTTGGAGGGCACTCATTTGCACATAAATAGCCATTAACTGATAAATTCCCAGAGGTCTCCTGTTGCATGCTAGTGGTTCTGACCTACTTAGCTAGCTTAAATTTGTTTTACAGAATTATTATAATTCCATCCTTGGTACTTAAACTTTGTGATTAATGCATGCCTCACAATACAATTAAAGTATAATTACACAGTTTTACAGTTTGCTATCATGGTGTTATTATTATTACAAAGAGCTGGATTTTGCAAATATTAGAAGAATTAGAGTTCTGATACCCATCACTTTGCTGTTATTAAGTGATTATGTTAAATGGGACCCCTTTATGTCTGAAGAATGAAGTGGAGAGAGGGGAATCATTAACTAGCACATCAGATGGTTTCTGACTGAGGGAGAGATGTGTGGTGAGTTTTTCACACATCTGTAGGTGACAGGTGCAAATACCTTTTGTTCACCTTTGCCAGCTGCCTATGACACGCTCTAGCACATCTGTGCTGTAGTGCTTGGAGAAGTTTCATACTAAACATCTCCTCTCTGTAATCTGTTAAAAATCATTTGCATGTGTTAAACTTTGATTTTATTGTACTTCATAGAATCTTTTTATTACAAGAACTTTTTTTATACTCTTATAAAAACATGAGCACCCAGATAGAGATGTTCAGTAGATCTGTGTAGGGTAGGGTGTGCCTACAAAGATGATACAGTTCTTTCTCTTGTGCTCTGTAAACTCAGAGCAGTTTTCTGTGAGGGATCTTCCTGACTTTTCAGTTTGTGCATGAATATGCTGCATATTTGTACTGGCTGGAAATAACAGTAAGTCACAAACACTGCTATTTTCACCTTAACTGTAAGGGTTACCTGGTCTTCCTTATTTTTCAGACCAAACTTTTTTCTCTGCCTACTACTCCTTCCTCAAGGAGTGATCCGAGAATCAGTAATGTTATTTGGATGTGACCTTAAAAAAAAACGTTGCTGTGGTGCATAATTCTTATTACATCCATTTTCTTTTTTTTTTTTTTTCCCAATGCAGCTGTATCGGAAAACTTCAGTCTTTACGTTAATGATTAATATAATTAGCAAATAAAAGGACAGAAAAATATTTTTTAATAGTATTTTCCTTGTTCCATTGTATGTAAAAAATCTAATTTTACTTTATCTGTGAATATGCACTATATTGCAGAGTTCACTGGTGGGAAATGGATCAGTTGATGCATTTTCTGAATTAAACATTCTGTTCTTTTAAAGCTCTAAGGTTATGCTATAATATTTTTTATCTATAATTGCAACTGGAGTGAAAACTCCAAATGTGATACAGAAATCCAATGTTGCACCCTCTAGTCTTATTTGATCCAGTGCCTTGGTTTTCATTTTTGCTTAGTTTAAAAAAACTTGTTGCTTATGCAGTTTTCCGATTTTCCTAAGTTGTGCTATTCATTTCTTCAACAATGAAAATATTTCTTCTTTTTAATTCCAGAGAACACAAAGAGTAAAAGGCAAATAGAAGTCTCTTTCTTAAAAGAATTACTCCTTTTGCATCTGTTTTTTTTTTGTCTGTATTTATACTGCTACAATGATATAATCTCTACTTTTGCTGTTATCATTTGAGCTCAGAAAACATTGGTCTTTATTACTGATGCATGGAAGCATTCAAACAGGTAGCCAGTAATTATGCTTGGAAGAGTGTACTATATTTCAAGGTTTCCTACTTGAATATTCGTGAATTGGTTTTATTTCTAGTCTTTAAAAAAAATACTGCATTGAAGTGATTTAAATCATTTTCATGTGACACTGCAAAAATGCAAAGGCACATTACCAGAAAGAAATGGTCAGCAATAAGAGCTGTTTTGCAAAGTTGGCTTGCAACAGCTACAACACTATGTGGAGAAAACAGTTATCCTGTAATAATAAGACTAATGAATTCAGAAATCCATTGATTGAACTGGCTCTGGGTAGATTATGTGCAGGCTTGCTTCAAGGAGAGGAATTTATGAAATGTTTGCCGCATCCAGCAAGCACTGCTGCTATAATACAGCTGCCTCCTCAGTGGTTTGCTTTGATCCTGTGGAATGAAAGGACAGGAGGATCAGCTCAGGTCTAAATGAGATTACAGCTGGTTCGGCAGCTTATCTGGTCTAATGCCAACTAGTGTGGCTTTGCACGTCCTAAGGGGTTTACAACAGAAACTGTTTATTGAGTATCATCGGTTTACTCAACACAAGCAGGCTAATCCTTCCCAGCCTCAGCATGTTGTAGGATTGTGTATCAGCCAAACCAAAAGCTGGTGCAGCCAGGGCCTCCAGAGCCCTTTGTCTCGCTTCATATTGATTTTTTTTTACCTGTGTTAAAGACAGTAAAAAATAAAACCAATAACCGGCCCTATTGTGAGCAAAAGGTTAATCTGACCTAAAAATCTTACAAAAGCATCTTTTAACCCTAGAAGGGATGGTAGCCTTTCTCTGACTTTTCACTCAAGGGAATTTCTAGTTTAGGGTTTTGAAGAGCAAAATAGGAAAACCAGCTTCAACATTTAACTCTGTGTCTTGAAGTTGTCTCTGGATTCTTTCAGCAGTTGCATAGAAAACTTTAAAAGTTATTTGTGACATTATTAACAATGTGTTGTCTACAAGTTGTAGGTGATGCTGCATGGTAAGTACATGACATGCTGAGCATGGGCAGAGTAGTAGGGGCTGGTAGGTGTCCCAGGGCTGATGGTGGTTTTTCACAGTAGTTTTTATGTAAAAAAATCAGAAAACACCTTCGTCAGTTACTTTCTCAGTGAAAAAACAAATATTGCAAACTAGGCAAGTGCATCTTAAGAAATTAGGTAACAAACAGGTACATAGAATGTTTTAAAAAATTATGTGCTACAAGTTTTTAAACATCCATTTCTGTTTTGGTACTAAATACAATACAATATTGCAAAACCAGCACAATTTCATACAATTCTATTTTATTGAGCATATTTTCTGTCTGAGGTGAGTCTTTTGGAAGGCATTACAGCATATGTCATTATAATCATATATTTTTTATAGTGTAGAAAAATATTAAACTATAGGAAGCCTTGCAGAGTACTAGCAATACATTTAGACTGAAAAGAAACACGGTAAGTTATCGAATCTCCATTGTTGGAATTATTATTAAAAACTTTTTTTGTATATTGTGAATATTATTGTGAGTAATTAAATTGGTTTTTCCATAATGTGGAAAAGAGAATTTGTTGGCACACCTATCTGTCATCAACTGCATGTGACAGACTTAAACTGGAAACTGTTTGGAGGCTGTTGATTGCTATGTAAAAGGAAAGATGACAATAACTTGAGGAATTATGAATGGCTGCTTTCTGTTTACTTCACCTAATTGGAATGAATGTCTAAACTATATGTAAGCAAAGATGTTACTAGGGACACCATGGAAGCATTAGGAGTGTTTTGTGGAGAAATTGCTAAAAATGTTAAAGATAAATGTGAACTTTAATAATACTTAAGCCTAATGGATAGGATGTGGTCAAGTTGAAAATGTAGTAATTGTTCATTTACTTGTATTCTATCAAATCTGTTAAAGCAATATTAAAGCAATAGGTTGCTTTCATGTAGTATTACATTTTAGCGTGTTTGAAGATAAAAACTGTTGTTGATTGCTTAAAGTCTTTTTGTTCAATCATTTGAACAGTGCAAATCACAGCATTTTGTCAGACTGTGAGAAGTTTTGCCTGGATAGCGCTTCCCACACACACACAGGTCACAAGATAAATTATGTGCACGGTTTTGCAGTATAGCTGGTGCTGGAAGTTAAATGGATGCCCGGTGGTAGAACTGGTAAAACATTTGCCTGTTAACACTACCAGGCAGAATTGATATTGTTGATGGTACCTTTGATCTAATAAACTATCAGTTCTAACAGTGATTTACTGTGTTTCAGAGGGGGTGATGATAGAAGTTTAACAAGCCTGCCATTCTTCCTGGATGACAGAAGATTAGCTCTACTGTCTATATTACCCAGTGTTGAGAACAGTGTTAGTGTGGGATGTTTTGTACCCAAAGTAATCACCTCTGCTAAAAAGATATTTCACATGAACAGCATCCTTTCCTGCAACAGATACTCCATAAGGAACAAAATTGATTTTGCAGGAAGGAAATGAAATACTTTGTTATGGAATTTGGAAACAAGTTAGTTCATTATCTTGAGTAAAAGTTTGCCTGCCTTCCAAAATCTGTTTTCTCTCTTGAGAGGAAGATTTTCCTGAACCACTTACAGTATATGACTCCAAGCAGCTTGCTAGAGAGCATCTAGATGCATGTAGGTTTTGGTTTTCTGCAAAGACAGCTAGAGAAGCTGGAGCAAGAGAGTTTTATTTTAGAAAAGAAAAGCTTTATTTGAATTGCAGTTGCTCTCTCTGTTAGAGTCTTGTTTTAAATAAGGAGTGTTTTTCAAGTATTTTTCAGGCTTCCTGCCTGAAAAATGAGTTACGTGATAAAACCAACAGTGTTACAGGTGTAATGGTAAGATAGATCTGTTACTGGAAATTATTTCAGGATGTCTGAAGAGATAACTGTGGGTAGTAGTACTTGTAGTTGGTTTGTTTTCAGTATTTGGGGTTTAGTATTTAATATTTTGATATGCTCCTCAGGACTTTTTGCAGTTATCCTCAGAGTCCATTTCACATTTCCTGATCCCATCAGAAAATTTTAACTGAGGTGGCACCAACTCAGCATCTGAATTTCTGCAGCCAGAATAACAATTTTACCAGTTTGTCTTTGCTTCTTTATACTTGAGCCTGGGTGAGGACATGCTTAGTAAGAGAAAGCATTTCTAAAGCTGTGCTAGGTAATGGAAGACATTGGAGAAGTTGTTCTCAGTGACTATTTCACACAATTGGTTGAACTTGGAAATTTTTTAAATTATTTTTATAGCATGGCTAAGAAGAATTTTAATGATTTTTGCATAGTCATAATTTTGCCATCACATTTCTAAGATTGTAAACTCTTCCAAAACGATCTGTGTTCTTTTGATGTATTTGAATGAAACACTGTGAGCTTAAAGAGGGATCTGCTATAGTGCAGTGTGTAGGTGTCTCTTCCCCAGTGTGGGGAGTCCATCAGCACTGGGTGTCTGATTAACTACTGGGGTCTGAATTGTAAGAAATTATCTGTTTAGGGTCAACCTTTAAGCTTTAATGTTTATTTCAGCCATCTGTACTGTATAAGAAATTAGTTTTAAAAGTGTAAACAATAGTTTAGAGAAGAGATGGATCTGTCCCATCATTATATTTCTCTGTCAGCTGCTGTTATCCTGATCTCAGAGTCCCATGGAAGAGCTAAAGGCAGAATTTTGGAAATCACTATATCTAAACCTGGATTTCAGTGCTGGCCTTTCAGAACCATTGCTTGGCATTTCAGTCACACCATATAGTTATTGTTTCTCATTAATTTTTTTTCCTGAGAAAAAAGACAGTAAGGGATTGGTAAAAAAGACTTAGCATGTAAAAATTCAGAAAATTTGTTGTATCTGAGTCTATTGTGTAACTACAGACAGCTACATTTCGTTGCCCTGCTGGTGTTCTACTAGAATATGATTCAATTAATTATGTTGTATAAGTAAGCAGCATATTGGGTTTCCAGTAAAAGAAAAGCATTGAAATACCAATTTAAGTTGAGCAGAGGATGAACAAGGTGATTAGGGGGCAGGAGCAAATGCTCTTATAAGGAGACACAGAGAAAGATGAGTTTTTCATCCTTAAGAAGAGTTTGGATGGGAGGTGATGGATGGAAGGCATTTTATTGATTTGTAAAGGAGTCTAACTGGGGGAATCTTATAGATAAGATGGAATCAGACTCATCACAAAGGTTTATGGTTGTAGGAATCAATGGACTGAGATTGTGAGGAAAGAAGTTTTTTGTTAGAAATAGGGATAAAATTTTCACAAGCATTGGAACGAATTTCTAAAGTTGTAGAATTTCCCTCCATAGTTTATTGAAGATTGACATTGTTTTGAGCCAAGGGTTGTACCTCTGGGGGTCCCTTCCAAAAAGGGTTTCTTCTATACTTTAGTTTTTAATAAAAAAATGCACAAAACAAAACCAAGAAGTGACAAACAAAATACAAATGGAAATCCTATTTAACACATAATGTCTAGAGTATGATGAATTTTAGGAGTTCTGCTCAAGTGGAAGAGTTTTATAAAAGACACCTATTGGCAAGCTGCAGTTTGTTTATTAAGTAACATAACTTATAGAAGCATTTGCTTCTCTCTTCAGCATTTCAGTTTCTCAGATAATCTGGCATTCTGATTCTCACTATAAATTATATTCACATATGAGTCATTTTATAGTGACATGGAAGGTTTCTATATTACCTTCATTGTGGATTTCAGCAAGAAATGTGCCTTTGCCACCAAGAATCCTGTACTGCAGTAGCAGAGCATTACCAGCTGGTTCAGGGTGGGAATCCTTCCCCTCTGCTTGTGGCAAGGCCACAGCTGGGGGTGCTGTGTCCAGCTCTGGGCTATTCAATACAAGAGATATGGATGGATTGAATAAGGTCCAGTGAAGGGCTACAAAGATGATTTTGGGATTGGAAAATCTCTTTCGTGAGGAAAGGCTGAGAGAGCCAGGACAGTTCAGCCTGGACTGGAAAAGGGGGATTTTATCAATAAATAGAACTACCCGAGGGGAGGGTGCAAAGAGGACAGAACCAGGCTATTATTGGTGCCCAATGACAAGACCAGAGGTACAGGTGAGTCCCTCTGAACATCAGCAAAATCATCTGAACTTTTATTTCATTGTGAGGGTGACTGAGCACTGGCACAGTTTGTCTGTAGAGTCTCCATGCTTGGAACTATTCAAAAACCATCTGGACGTGCTCATGGGCAGTCAGCTTTTGCAAGCAAGGAGTTCACTCAGAAGGTCTTGATTAGGTTGAGTGGATCTTTCTTTTGATTCTTTTGAAGGAAGATACTCTTTAACAGGGAAAAATGGTGCTAAACTTATTAGCTGTGACCCTCAAGTCATTGGTTGTAACTCTTCTGCTCAGATGGCAAGAAGGAAGAATGGTACCAGCATGGCACCAGCAATGATGTGTTGTTTTCATACAAATACCTAACAGTTAATACTTTCTGTTCCCTCTGTGGCAGGTATTAGTATNGTTGAACTTGGAAATTTTTTAAATTATTTTTATAGCATGGCTAAGAAGAATTTTAATGATTTTTGCATAGTCATAATTTTGCCATCACATTTCTAAGATTGTAAACTCTTCCAAAACGATCTGTGTTCTTTTGATGTATTTGAATGAAACACTGTGAGCTTAAAGAGGGATCTGCTATAGTGCAGTGTGTAGGTGTCTCTTCCCCAGTGTGGGGAGTCCATCAGCACTGGGTGTCTGATTAACTACTGGGGTCTGAATTGTAAGAAATTATTTGTTTAGGGTCAACCTTTAAGCTTTAATGTTTATTTCAGCCATCTGTACTGTATAAGAAATTAGTTTTAAAAGTGTAAACAATAGTTTAGAGAAGAGATGGATCTGTCCCATCATTATATTTCTCTGTCAGCTGCTGTTATCCTGATCTCAGAGTCCCATGGAAGAGCTAAAGGCAGAATTTTGGAAATCACTATATCTAAACCTGGATTTCAGTGCTGGCCTTTCAGAACCATTGCTTGGCATTTCAGTCACATCATATAGTTATTGTTTCTCATTAATTTTTTTTCCTGAGAAAAAAGACAGTAAGGGATTGGTAAAAAAGACTTAGCATGTAAAAATTCAGAAAATTTGTTGTATCTGAGTCTATTGTGTAACTACAGACAGCTACATTTCGTTGCCCTGCTGGTGTTCTACTAGAATATGATTCAATTAATTATGTTGTATAAGTAAGCAGCATATTGGGTTTCCAGTAAAAGAAAAGCATTGAAATACCAATTTAAGTTGAGCAGAGGATGAACAAGGTGATTAGGGGGCAGGAGCAAATGCTCTTATAAGGAGACACAGAGAAAGATGAGTTTTTCATCCTTAAGAAGAGTTTGGATGGGAGGTGATGGATGGAAGGCATTTTATTGATTTGTAAAGGAGTCTAACTGGGGGAAGCTTATAGATAAGATGGAATCAGACTCATCACAAAGGTTTATGGTTGTAGGAATCAATGGACTGAGATTGTGAGGAAAGAAGTTTTTTGTTAGAAATAGGGATAAAATTTTCACAAGCATTGGAACGAATTTCTAAGGTTGTAGAATTTCCCTCCATAGTTTATTGAAGATTGACATTGTTTTGAGCCAAGGGTTGTACCTCTGGGGGTCCCTTCCAAAAAGGGTTTCTTCTATACTTTAGTTTTTAATAAAAAAAATGCACAAAACAAAACCAAGAAGTGACAAACAAAATACAAATGGAAATCCTATTTAACACATAATGTCTAGAGTATGATGAATTTTAGGAGTTCTGCTCAAGTGGAAGAGTTTTATAAAAGACACCTATTGGCAAGCTGCAGTTTGTTTATTAAGTAACATAACTTATAGAAGCATTTGCTTCTCTCTTCAGCATTTCAGTTTCTCAGATAATCTGGCATTCTGATTCTCACTATAAATTATATTCACATATGAGTCATTTTATAGTGACATGGAAGGTTTCTATATTACCTTCATTGTGGATTTCAGCAAGAAATGTGCCTTTGCCACCAAGAATCCTGTACTGCAGTAGCAGAGCATTACCAGCTGGTTCAGGGTGGGAATCCTTCCCCTCTGCTTGTGGCAAGGCCACAGCTGGGGGTGCTGTGTCCAGCTCTGGGCTATTCAATACAAGAGATATGGATGGATTGAATAAGGTCCAGTGAAGGGCTACAAAGATGATTTTGGGATTGGAAAATCTCTTTCGTGAGGAAAGGCTGAGAGAGCCAGGACAGTTCAGCCTGGACTGGAAAAGGGGGATTTTATCAATAAATAGAACTACCCGAGGGGAGGGTGCAAAGAGGACAGAACCAGGCTATTATTGGTGCCCAATGACAAGACCAGAGGTACAGGTGAGTCCCTCTGAACATCAGCAAAATCATCTGAACTTTTATTTCATTGTGAGGGTGACTGAGCACTGGCACAGTTTGTCTGTAGAGTCTCCATGCTTGGAACTATTCAAAAACCATCTGGACGTGCTCATGGGCAGTCAGCTTTTGCAAGCAAGGAGTTCACTCAGAAGGTCTTGATTAGGTTGAGTGGATCTTTCTTTTGATTCTTTTGAAGGAAGATACTCTTTAACAGGGAAAAATGGTGCTAAACTTATTAGCTGTGACCCTCAAGTCATTGGTTGTAACTCTTCTGCTCAGATGGCAAGAAGGAAGAATGGTACCAGCATGGCACCAGCAATGATGTGTTGTTTTCATACAAATACCTAACAGTTAATACTTTCTGTTCCCTCTGTGGCAGGTATTAGTATTTATGTTCCTAATAAAATCTGAACTTGAATAATTATAACTCGAAGTGATCTGATCCCTGTTCTTTCAAATATAAAATAGTTTGGAAACAAAATCTGCTGTTAAAAAAAAAACAAACAACTTTGGTCCCTGATAAGTTAAAGTTACAGAAGTGTAATGACAGTTTCTCAGTTCTCGAAGAAATATTTTAGCTAAAAGATGACTAGTGTTTTTTAAACAAGTTAACAAAATCTTTAAAACCAAAGGCTGAAGTGTCTCTGAATGGTCAGGGCAAATCACAGAACTTCCAATGATTTTTGTAAGCCTCTTTCTTCCCAGCAGTGGTGAATGAGTATGTTTTGTGTTTTCCTTTTAAAGTATTTTAAAGTTTATTTTGTGAGGTGATAGGAAATTTGTTCGGGAATTTTGTCTTAATTTGATCAAAATTAATTGTAATGCTGAAAAATATTTCTATTCAAAATAAGGCTTTTACAAATTGAAATGCAGCTATTTTAAGTTCTGTCATATGGCAATGACTTATAAATATTAAATTTGGTTTAGGTGGGGATTTTTGCATGTATGTGAACTAAAAAAGCAGAATACAACAGCTTAGAATAGTATAAATTTCAATGCAGTTTATTAAACCTTTTTCTTCATTTTTCTCTTTGTTCTTTCAGGGGATTAAAAAATTCTGTGTCTGACCTATACTGAAGGTCTGTTTAGGCAAACTGTCTTTTCATCTCTTTACTTTTTCTATTGTTTCTTCAAAAGAATTCAGCAAGCACCTGTTCAAAGCAACAAGATGATTCCCAGTGCCTTGAATATTGCAGAATCTAGGAGAAACTACGTGGCTGAGATCTGTCAATGGCTGAGCCCTTATGCTAAAATGCTTACCTGGACACTCTCTCCTAGGATTTTGGGACAGCAAAGGATCACTTTGTGTGTTTGTGCCTTCCAGTTTGTCTTTTGCATTACAGACACAAAGGAAACAAAAAAAAGGTAATCTTAGCATACGCCTGCATAGTACAGGGGAGAAGCCAGCATGGCTGAACACCAGTGGAGGTAATGAAGGAAAATTGCAGTTGGGCTCAACTCAGGTGTCTGTTTTTCCCAACAGTATTACACAAACTGAAATGTGAACTAGTTGCACTGAATTAACACAGGTTGTGTTGTCTTTTCTGCTCTTGCAACCTTATCTTTTCTAAATGTGATTAGGAAAAGAAAACAGCTCCCTAACACATATTTGCTAGGGTGGCTGTGGCAGATGTAATATTCCCCCACAGCAGACCAAAACAAAGCAAGCTCAAGCTCTGTTGCTTGCATTTAAATTACGGTCATAACGACTTGTCTTTTCAATGGATGCAGTTCAACCCGCTGAAAAGGGTTAAGGAGGAAGTGCTAGGTAATATTCTGCAGCTTTGAATGTTTGGCTTTTTCGTACCTTTGTGTTTTAGGGTGTCTGTTCTTGTTAATATCTTTACTTTGTCTTTGAGAGTGGTAAGGATGTTGGGGATTTCTTGTTCTCCCCATGTATTTTAAAAGTATTACTGAGCTCACACAACATGCTGTCACAGTGAACACAGGGTTCTCTATTACTGTGCTTAGCTATAGAGAGGATTATATTAAACTCTGTAACCTTGCTGGAGCACCTCTGTACATTGCTGCTATATTGATAATCTTCACATGATTCACTTGCAGTTGGAAATATTTTATTCACAGTGTTAACACTTTCAATCCCAGTGAAGATTAGAATCTGATATCAGGAGATGAGCCCTTTGATGGGCAGGTAATTTCTCTAATTTTTTTAAATTTGTTTACTAGTGTGGTCTTGCAGCTCTTGCCTTGGACATTTCTTCACTTAGGCATATAGAGGGAATAATCATCAGCCATTCAAAATTGGATAAAACAATTTATTGATTAATTAATTAGTCGTTAACTAAGAGGCTCTTATGCTATTTAATTGTTTACAAAATAGTGAATGCTTTTGGAAAATATGTGTTCTAAAAGAAATAGACAAGAACATTTTGGAGTAATTCAGAAAAACATTTCCTAGTGTTCCCCATCCAGAAATTATCTATGAATCAGTGGATTGAAGGAGCAACATATGATTTGTTGACACTTTCTGTCATTAATGCAGACCTAATAGTGAACAGCTTTCCTCTAAAATCTGATGTTAAATGCATAGAAAATCATTGGAACTTATTGCCCCATCTTCAATATTGCACATTATAAAATCAGGATTTCGGTGACACTTACACTGCATGTCTTTAAAGTAAAGAGAATCCAGTCAGTAGAAAATAATTTCAAGTGTGATTTCCTTTACTTTGTCCATGATTACATTAGATGCTAGGTCTTTTCCAATTCCTTGCTGTTTCTTGTAATTTAGTAGGAGTTGCTTCAGGTAGACTGCTGATCCATTTATTTCTCCATTTATGTAAAACTTTCATTAAGCAATCAGTGGAAAGTTCTTGGAAGTGTTTATATGGAGTATTCATTTGGAGCTCATGATAATTATATTATCTCTTTGGCCTGCATCATTGCAAGTCTCACTGAAGATCCAAGTCTCTCTTCTGTTGTAAGTGTATTGGGTAAAGGTCACGGCAGGAAGAATGGGGTAAAAGAAGTGGTGTAATACAATAGGGAGAACTGGCTCTGCTTGACACTTCATTTGTGTGGTTTTTGTTTTTTTTGCAGTTAAATTCTGCAGAATTTGCTATGTGCCCATTTTCCTCTTTGAAGGATATCCACATTTCCTCCTGCAATTTTTTGAGTTTTAAAATACCGTCTTTTTTTACTCTCTTGTCTCTGCCAAGTCTGTAGGTGATATCTTGGGAACTTTCCTTGCTCTTCAGTGAAGGGCAGGAATATTCAGGCTAGTACCACTTTGGCCTTTGTGCAACTTCTGCCATCCAGTAGAAAAAAAGTGAAGGAGTATATATGAATTACACCTAGATTTTGAGTCTTTGTCACACCAATGTGTGGTTTCCTTCTAAAAGCCCAGAAGGTGAATTCCCAAAGAATATTTAAAGTTTCAAGGGACAGCTGTGTTCCGAAATGCACCTTGACAAACTAGCATCCCTTACTCTGAATGCTTGGGTAGAAAATTTTGAAGAGGATTAGGTCATGGCTGCTTTTGCCAGTTTTAGTGATTCCTTTGTTTGGAAGATCATTTAATCAGTGAGAACTTTGATGGTTATATATCATAGCACATTATTGTTTCCATATTACTGTGGAAAAAATGGCTGTCTTAAAAGCCTGAGACTTTCAGTTCCTTTTTTTACTGTGGTACACACTGTTTGCTCTGTTGGATTCAAATCTAAATAATTCAGTGAAGAACATAAATCTAGAAAATTCTTCTGTATTAGTTTTAGACAGAGCCCCATTTCTTGAATTGTATTTCTGTAAAGAAGTAGCAGTTAAGTTGTGTATTAAAAAATTTAGGAACTTGGATTTAAAATTTGAATAGTGTGTATTTGCCATTTTTGTGTATTATGGGATCAGTTGCAATGGTTATGTTTTGTGAGGGAGTTTTTTGTTTGTTTTGTTTTTAATATAACCTTAAAGTTGGAAAACTATATGTACTGGTTTTGATTTAATTTCATGTCAATATATAATCATTGTATTTGCTTTTAATTGTGCAGTCCATAGACTGAATTGCAGAAGATGCATGAAACAAACAAAAAATTTTAAACAAAAACAATTGAAAAAATTGCTTTTGAGAATATTAAAAAAAAATCATAAGCACTACATTCCCTATCTGTTGGTAGTATAATTCTTTAATTACTACATCTTGTGTCGTCTGTTTTAACACCCTCACAGGTAATGTGAGAAAATATTACTGCCATACTTCACTATTACATTTAAAGGAATCTGAAACATTTTCTCCTCTCTTCCCTATGTTTTAGTGAATATTTCAAGTAATGTCTGAGAAATAAATTTGGCCTTAGTCTTCAAATCAGTAGAAGGAAAAAAGTAGTGGTTTAAAGTGGTTAACTTCCCAAAATGTGTATATCTTCAAAGAGCTTTATGTAATTTCCTGAATAGGTTTAGTTATGAGTAAGGATCATTTTGTTTAAGGCATTTCTGTTGCTATTATTTAATTTGGGAAGGTGACCCTGAGCTAAATTGCAATGTGTAATTTGAATGCCCATGGGCTGCCCTTCATTGGCTTGATTGGGAGAGATTATCTGGATTTCTAATATACTTTAATTACTCTGCTTATATAAATTGTCACATTAGAGTCTTCTCAACTGTTGAGTCTCTTCTGTCAATGATTCACTAACAATAGGAATACACTAGGCTCTTCCACTGAGATTTCAACATTTCTACCACCAATGAAAGAACTGGCATGGCTCTATTTAAACCTACTATATCTTTAGTAGGAAAGAGTATGTGATCTGCTTCTACCCCGGCAAGGATTGATGTGTGGTAAATTGAAAGGGTCTGTAGCCTTTTTTATTTTGTTAAAAGGCATTTTTTCAATTAAGGCAACACAATGCAAAATATGTTTTAAGATGTTTGGGCATGATGTATTCCTAATGTACATGTGGCAAAAAAAAAAAGCAAACACAGTCTGAGTAGGAGTTTTGGGTGGAAGAAGGTAGAGTATCTTTTACCAATGGTTAGCTAAGATTTTACAGAGAAGCTGTAGTAATTGAAATCATAGAATGGATCAGGTTGGGTCATCTGGTCCAACCTCCCTGCTCAAGCAGGATCATGGTAGAGCCTATGGCACAGGATTGTGTACAGGCAGTTCTTGAATATCCCCAGTGAAGAAGACTCCACAATCTCTCTGGCCAACTTGATCCAGTGCTCAGTCACTCCTACAATAAGGAAGTTCTTCCTCATGTTCAGGTGGAACTTCCTGTGCCCCAGTTTCTTTCTACAGTGTTGTGGTGATGTTGGTTTCTTTTGACTTTTTGTTCCTGGCTCTCTCTGCCTGGCAGCTCTGTTCAGGTGAGCTTAAAGGTTACCAGGACTTGGAAGAACTGCTCTCAAATGGTGTAGGGGTCTTCCAAGATACAGTGGTCTGATGACCTAGAGTAACAGGTCAGCTCACCAGCAGCCCATTTGACACATGCGGCATGTGTCTTGTACAAGAAACTGCTCTTGCCTTCTCTCTGGGATTTTGTCTCCTATTAACCTACAGAACATGTAAAGGACTGAATCCAGCGTGTGTCTGGTGGGCCCAGAGACATCTGATTTACTGTCATGAAAACAGAAATCTGTATGTTTGGAACCATTTGAGAGCCCAGCTGCTGAAGATGTGTGCTTAAGTGTCTTGAGGTTTTGTTTTGTTGTTGGTTTGTCATTTAAATCACAGGCAGCAGCTGGAATGAGTAAATATCTGCTCTCTAGTGGTTAGTAATATTGGGAGAGAAGTGTCATGGGCTCCATTCCTTGTTCTGGGATTTCACATTTTTATCCAGTAACTGACTTAATGTAGAACTCACAATCAAGAGCAGAGCCCAAAATAGTATCAAAACTGGATCCAGCTACCCTCCACCCTGATGCTGTGATTCATTGGTTGTTACATAAAGAAAAGTGTATTCTCTGTTTGAAAAATGCAAGTAGCTAGTGCTGCACCTTATGCAACCTGCTTTTTTTTCTGGTGTGGATTAGTCATGATCAAATTTCTGGGCCCCAGTAGACAGAGATTGTGAATCAGATGCTGAGCTCAAGGCTTTTGTGTAGATCAGTTACAGGCACCTAGGGAACTTTCTGGTCAAAAGACGCTGATCTGACTAAGTGAGCAGTTTGGAAATTATTATTCAGGAGTCTGACATCTGTGTGTGCCCTGCTTTTTAACCATTAAATCCTTGTATCCCTTTGGATCTCATCCAACATCTAAGAGACATCACTTTGTGTGTGCTTCACGTTGTTCCTGATGAAGACGTGCTGTAACACTGATACTAGTGGCGTTGTGCAAGTCCGCTATAAAGAACTTAAGCACCATGGGTGAATTTAAGCATTTGGTAAAAATCCTGTATATTAGAGTTCTGAGAAACATTCCTTTTCCCTTGTTAGCCCTCACTACTCCATTGAGTAAGTCAGTAATCATCATACTCATTCATAACCAGGCGTGTTATTTGGACTTCCTTTTTTGAGTAAACATTTAAACAAATGGTTTATTGAAGCTAATTAAAATGGAGAACATTAAAACATCATTTAATAAATAGTGAACTGATAGGGGTATGTTCATGTTTGATAATATTGTGTCATGATTTTTCCAGTTCTGTTTACACACACTGCTGTACAGCAGTACAGCTCTGTGGTGGTGGTGCTATTGTTATGGCTTACACAGTGCTGACACATTATAAACTGTGGATCTTTTTCCAAATGTTTCTTTTAATGGATGGGAAAAATTATTTTTAGTCTTAAGTTTCCTGTCTTGCTTAGCTTTTTGAAATGTAGTTTTTAATTCCATAAAGGTGGGTGAAAATTCTGTGCACTTGGAGAGTTCCTACTGCAGTCATACCAGTCTCAATATACTGGATGCTATATAAAGGGGTATAAAAAAGAAATTGCATCCCAGAGAGCTTAGAAACAGATTTAAAAGAAGGCTTGGATGTTTGAATCAGACTTGGGTAGAATTTAGTCACCTTCCTTCATGCATGTCTCACTGGAACAGACTGAATGTCTGACAGTGTGTAGGTGACTCCATTTTAAGCACCCAACTTCCCTAGGTACTAAAACATGTGCTCAGAGACATTAAGGCTGTTTTCATAGGCCTTAGCTGTTTAGCATCCAGCTTAGGCATTTTGAGGCCATAAAGTAGATGTTCTGGTGCTTAAAATTCTTGTAAGCATGCTGTCAGTGTCCTTACTAAACATGCTGATAACCAGGAGTTCAGTGCGGAGCTGTGCCACTTGGCACACCTGCATTCATAACTGGGGCCAAGAGAAAGGAGGTTCACCTTTTCACACATTCGGTCAGATGGTCACAATCATTCACCGGTGAAAAGAAAGCCAAAAGCCTTTATATGAGATGCCTGAAACCCACATCTGTGACATGCCACCAGTCTCTAAGCTGCACCACCCTGCAGTTAGCGAGCTTTTTCTGTGGATCCAGATCCATTTCTTTCGCATGAATATGCATTTGTAAGAGGTAAGATCATACAGTTTGTTACTTGTATCTTGGCATAGTGCTATGATACTGCATTGAAAGCAGACTTGAACCTAGATGCAACCTTTTTGATTTTGCCTTTGTGAGTGTCAGTAGTACAGTTCAGACTGAAACTAGCTTTTCTTTTTTTAATGTTTTAAAAAATCCTATATAAATTATTTAACTCACTCTAAAAGTGTGTTTTCCTTTACACTTTGTATTATATTTTATGATATTGGAAGTGGTTGTGATTCAGAAATGTTACATGTATTTAGTGTTAACTGCATATTTGAATCACAGACAAAAAATAAACAAGCCTATGAACAAATTACTAAGTAGAAGTTGAACAGTGAGTTTGTCAACATGGGAGTTGGTATCCATAGGGATCAATGAATAAGTGCTATAGTTGCAATTTTCTCTAACATGTAAATAAATGACATGACTGAACTAGTTAAATACTCATCCTGGATTTTCAAAGGCATGTGGAGGGCACACAAGGAACTTCTTCAGCTTAATCTTGGATAGATTTAGTTACTGGAAATGTGCGTGGCTTCTGCTGAAATCTTGCTTGCAGTTCTGGTCACCACAAACAGGAGTTCTGGTGGTATAACTGGAAGAAATCAGTAGAGTTATTACAGAAATTATCGGTGCTTTATAGCATTTGAGGAAAATGAAATTGAATGAGTGGTTTGTAAGTACTTCTGCAATGCTGTTTGCTGAATATTGTTTGGTTACTAAAAGCTGAGCGTACTGCTTGTCAGAGACTTGGATGTTTCTTGTCTTGAAACACCTTGGAATCCCAGTGTCTGTGTCTGGGAGGGGCAGGCCAGGCTTTGCTAAAGATGAGGCAGTGCCCTGCTCCACCCCCAGGCCCTCCCCAAGCCCTGGTTGACCTGCCAATCATGGCCTCATCTGGGGACCTGAGCAGAGGGAGATATGGACCTGTTGGAGCAAGGGCAAAGGAGGCCACAAAGTTGAGAAGAGCCCCTGCAAAGGCTGAAAAAGTCGAGGCTGTTCAGCCTGGAGAGTAGAAGGTTGTGTGGAGACCTCATGGCAACTTTCCAGTATCTGAAGGGACCTACAGGGAAGCCAGAGAGGGACTCTGTATCAGGAACTGTTGTGATAAGACGAGCAGTAATGGATACAAACTGAAAAGAAGGGAAATTTAGGATACCTATTAGGAAGAAATTCTTTACTGTGAGGATGGTGAGACACTGGAAAAGGTTGCCCAGAAAAGTTGTGGATGCTCCACAAGTATTCAAGGCTAGGTTGGATGGGGCTTTTAGCAAGCTGGTCTAGTGGGAGATGTCCCTGTCCATGGAGGGGTGTAGGAAATAGGTCATCTTAATGTCCCTGCCAACAAACAGTTCTATGATTCCATGAACTGTGTTGATAATCTTAATGATATAAAACAGGGAGAATGTTTGGAAGGGAAATATCAAAATTTAAGTATTGTGCAAGTTCTGTTGATTTGCTAAGGGCACAAAGCACTTACTACATCTCTTTGAATCTGATTGTGATGGTGCTTTGCTTCCTTTCACTTTGCCTGAGTTTTTCTGGAAATAACTGATGACCGTAGTTGAAATTCTATGCATCAAAACCATTTACCATTTTAGAAACACTCATATATCTCTTCCCAATCTCCCTAGTTTTACCCAAGAGCATTGGTCCTTGAGGTGGTGTTTTTTAATTATTTATTTGTTTCAACATCAAAAGGTCATTCAGGTCCTTTAAAAAGACTTTCTTGAGCTTAATCTTGGCTGTACTGGGCAGCTGAGATTTGTAGATGCTGTGGCTGGCCTGCCTTGGACTGGGAGTTGAGGAGCTGGGAATACTGTCTGTGAAGAAACCAGTATCTGTATTCATAGCCTGTGCAACCCTGAGGGTGGTAGCCCCTGGCAGTGCTGGTAGAAGAGAGGTCTTCTCTCATGTTGGGGAGTTCTGAACCCTTGTAGATCAAATTAAATGACATTGCATTAAGTCTGGATGCTATTATGCATCCAGTGCAGATTATAGGCTAGTAGTAACTTGAAAGCTTCCATTATATAGGCAGGCTGATGAGTTTTGTGTTTTACTCTTCTGGCTTGACCTAAAGTTTGGCTCTGTTTTAGTGATGCAGGCTTACAAGGGCATATTTTATGATTACAGTATCTACATCCAGATAAATGGCTACAATTCCTTACCCTAGGTATAGGATATAGAAAATAATCCTGTATGCTACTATTATCCCTGCACATCCAGCACAATCCTTATTCAGGTAGCACAAGCATCCCCTTCTTTAATAAACCCAGGGTTTATTTGATCTGATGGCAAAATGAAAAAAAAAAAAAACCAACACTTTTTTTTTTAAGAAATAGAAAATTCGTTATGTAAAAGGAGTAAAAACCACACCAAGTTATTACCAATGTAATAAGGCAACTGGTGGTTCCAGAATTCTTAACAGAATAGAAAATTAAATGTATAAAGTTTTAGAAATTGAGTGATGTTTGATGGTATGCTTGTCTAGTGTTAGAAAAAAGTAGAAACCTGAATAAAAAGTAAAATTGCATTTATTCATATTTTTGTAGGGTTAAAAAATGTGCTAGTTGGTAGAAGTAGCTGGCTACATCAGCTGCAGCATATATTGATGCCCCATCGATTCCAAGCATTTACCTTATTGCCAGCATTTGTGTAGGGTACTATGAATAAACATAAATACTGATTTGTACGTGTTGCCCTTCCACTGACACAGAGATATATTACCTTACTTTGGAAGTCTGTACACCCTTCTACTTTGCATAGATGGCTAAAGGAGATGCAAGGCACCTGTCTTTGGAGAGGCAATTTAGAGGAGAGAAAAAGGTCTTTGTGCAATTTTACAGCATAGTCTGGGTGTAAGTAGGGCAGAATGTGGTCCCAGAAGTTTTATTCTCTACATTATGAGGCATCATACTTTCCTTTCCTAACAAAATAGAACAGAAAAGCCCTTTGTTTTTACTGTTAAACTTTCTCTTTTTGTAGTAGGCAAAAATAATTTTTTAACTTTTGTCTTTAGCCTTGCTTTTACCTTTTTATCATTTGACCCCCAGACCTCACTGTTTCTAAACCCTTTTCTTTGCCCTTTTTTTCATAAGGGGATGCTCCCAAAGAAGTGTTGCTTGACTTTTTATGCTAATCTTGCTTCTATTTCAGTTCATGTTGACTTGGAGAATATGCCTTGTAAATAGGAATACCAACTGACATACTGAATATAATCCTCAGTTTCTAAGCATTGATTGTTTTCACAGCATCCTTAAAGGGTAAGCTGTCTCACTATCCAAATATCATGGCTGGGAAACTGAGGCTAACAAAGGCTGTATGATTTATGTGAAGCCACAGAGGGAATAAATGTTAGGTTTAGAATTCCTGGCTTCTGTTCCTGTGTTTGGACTCATGCCATCTCTCAAAGAAATCCTTGATTCCTCCTAATGCTGCATGCCTTTCCTTGTCTGTTGAATGTAGCCATTCGAAAAGTAGCTGGTACTCTGTCCTATTGAAACTAATGAATGCCTGTAGGCAGGCACAAGGTATCGTTACCTTTGACAGCCAGTATGTTTTATGTTTTAAATTATGAGTTGGGCAGAATTTTTGGATACTAATTTGATATAATGAGATGCGCTTCTAATATCAACCGTAGTATGGGAAGGCCTTGCAGCCAACCTACTCTTTATTTAAAATTATTCCATTTCAGATGTCCTAATGAGTGCTGTGAGTTGTGTAATTCTTTCATAATCTTCCTCCATTCCCAGAAGGGAAGTAGGAGCTGGAGTTTTTTCTATTTTTGTTTTGGTGTATTTCAAATGAGGGTAAGCATAAAATAAAGATCTAGGGGAAGATTTTTGTGAAACAGTTGCTATTGTGAGAATGGCAGTTAAGAAAAAAGATTGTAGTCTAGAAATGTTAGTGTTAAGGCAGTTCTCGATGCCTCCGTGGTTTGCCGTTATCTTATAAATATCTTGACTCTGACTTTACAGTGCTGTTTATAGAATTTAATAAAGCAAATGTAATAATGCTGCCTGTGCTTTAATGCACAATCTCAATTGAGTTGACCAGAAGATAAATAGGAACAGGAATGATACTGCGTTCCTACAGATTGTTTTTAATAAGCATGTTATTTAGTTGATCAGCCCGGTACTGTAATGCCTCCTATCCTGCTCTACTAGACAAATTTATTAATGTTCCCCCCCCTCCCCCCATTTCTCGGAGAACATTGATTCCCTGAAGACATATCTCTATTAAACCTCTAGAAAGTCACAACTTCCAAATTAGATTAAGTAGCACGAATGGTACTAGAAGAATCAAAGAAAATTGAGTGTGTTATTGAATTCATGCCACATTGTCTGAGGAAGAGATGGGAGTTATGTGTAGTGGTAACTTTTGTCTTTACTGTACTAACAAAGCTGTGGGCATTGCTGTCAAACCTAATTGTCTGCAGTGCATCAGGATAAAATGAATCTTTTATCTAAACTCGTACCTCGTGAGATTTTACAAGTGAGAAGTAGATTTCAGAAGGAAGCTGTACAATTAATCAAAATCATATGCCATTATTTGCTGTACAGAACTCTATCCTAAAAATACTAGTGGCAAAAATTTTAAAGAAGCACCTGGCTTTGGATTGGAAGCAGACTTCCTTGTCATGCTAACAGTTGCAAAATGCAGATATTAATTTTAAAGCTGCCAATTTCTCATTTTGAGCTGACATATTAAAAAGCATATAATTAATGGTTGACATTAGTAATTAACATTAACTTTATGGTGCTTAATATGCCATCATTCATCCATCAAATAGCTGGTATGCATAATGTCTTAGCATAAAGGTTTTAATTGCTCAAAATGATCCTTCAGTTCTCAGACTCTACGGTTTCAAGTAGCTGTAAATGCGTTTTAAAAAGATGGGAATTTTTCGTTTATTGAAGGTAAACATTGTTTTTGTTTCTCCCTAGGAGCGTGCACGAACGTGTAAGCCAGCAACTTCAACTGGGAAACACAGCCCCAGACACACAGCTTCCATTAGTGGCTAAAGAGCACCACCTTGCTGTCGCCAGTGCTCTCTGGAGAAATTTCTTTCCCTACTTGAAGAGCCAGCGAATGTCACAGACGCCACCTTCCCCACAGCTTGCTGATACAGCTGCAGGTAAGCACTGACTCTGCCTGCGACTGACTGGATTTGCTGCTGTTCTCTGGGTCACAATCTTTCATGGAGTTTGTACTTTGGGATATTTCTCCTTCCATGTAGTAACTTAAGTATGTATAAATGGAAAAAGTAGAATCCGTGCTTAATTAGTTAAGCAACTCAATTAGCTTTTACTGAGTTGAATATCCTTAATGGGGTACAAACACATGGAGAATGCCTAAGGGGTTTAAAGCTACACAGTCCTAACTTCTTTTTCACTACTACTCACAGATTATAATCAACATGCAAGTGTTATACAATATGAATAAGAATACTGTTTTTCACTATGTTGAGAATTTGCTTGTTTTTGTAGAAGTTTTTGTATTGAACTGTTCGTAATGGTTGAGATTCTAACTAATTTTTTTTTTATATTTTTCTTTTGAAGGGTTGCTTACTTGACTGTTGCTTTTTTGCCAAATCCTTATGTTCATGGTCATAAAGCTGTTTCATAATTCGTTCTAGTTATTTGTCTTGCATTACACTGAAGACTTTTAATCTTGTAGTACAGCATCCCATATGTGTATGAACTCCACATGCAACGAGCCAGCTTGGCAGTGAATAGAAAGATATCCCAGTTTGATCTTTCACATCAGTAGCTAACATGGCATTCTGTAGTTACAATGAAATCTTATATCCAGTTAACTAAAATTCAGAGGAGTGAAACATAAAATATTTTTTCCCATCATGATATGAATTAGATAAAGTTACAAGCTTAGGACTACTGAGTTGATAATAGAAAAGCTAAAAGACCCTTCATTTGAAGCAGCTCTGTGGTAGTTAGAAGGCAGCATTAATGAAAGAGGCAGTGTGCAACAGTAGTGGTCTCACACTGCTGAAACATGTGTGAGAAACAGCAATACAAATCAAAGGAGGAGGTTGTTAATGTCAAAACTTTCATTCATTTCCTACAGTGACATAGATTTTTATTTTATATTAGCACAGTGAAATAGCAAGAGCAGCAAGCTATTATAAACTCCTCTGAGAAGGAGGGGAGTGCAGTTGTGACCTGCTTTATAGAGATGTGTTAGGTAGCGCCACAGAGACAGGCAAACCTTTCCCACGCTGTTTGAGCTTCTCGCCTTAAGGTTGCAGCCCAGAGGGGAGAGAGAGCAGCTGTCACAGCTCTCCTGCTCCCCCTGCCAGGCAAACAGCCTGGGCCTCACTGTACTGTTCTGCCTCCCATTTCTCCCCAACCTCTGTTATGGCTGATGCTGCAGAAATGAGGTGATAATCTGGAAGAAATGTGGCACAAATTGTTTCCTCACCTAAAGGAGAGTGGGGACTCTGTATGACCTTATTGTTTGTTCTGAGGCACATAAGGAAATGGGAAGTCCTTCATGGCTTAAGATAGTCTGTCCCTGTACTGTTAATTAAAACAATTTTATTATTGTTTCTGAAAACTAGCCGTTTCTGTCAAATTCAAAGTCAGTTATGCAGGTTTATATTTATTTGAACTGGAGAATTTGGGAACTAATGAGGCCCTTTTTCATTGCCCTCCAAAGTCAGTCTTCCTGACTCATTTGATGCTTCTCATTTCCTATAACCTAATAACTGCTCAGCATTTAAGATTACATCTAATTTCTGAGTTTTAATGCACTTGTCATTTGCAGTATTAAGAATGCATTATTTTTTTATTCTGGTAGTGTCGGATGCAGATTTCACAGTAGACTTAACAGAAACAGCAAAAGGTTATGCTTCATTAACAAAATTCTGCACAAAGTACTGCCCCAGTTTTGAGATCTGCAGTAGTTATATGGAGATCCTTTTCAAGAGTAAATTTTTTCTGTGGTGCTTTATTTATATGGTAACTTTTGATACATGAAAGTCTTCTGAAAATAGAGAGGTACCAGCTTTTACTGAGTGAATTCTTTCCAGATACAGTTTTTCACTGTGAGAAGTGTGCAAAAACAACAAAACAAATAAATAAAACTCAACCCTGTAAAGCACAGTAATACTTAAGTGTACAGGGCAAGATATAGTGGATGGCGGTAAGAAAGGGAAGTCAAGAAGATGAAAAAGCAGGTTTTAAGACATTGCAGAGGTGGTAAAACTATGCCTTCAGGATTTATAAACTGTGGTTTTGTGAATCTATTTAAAATTGCATATGTTAGGATCCATTTTTCCTCCTTTGCTGCCCATGTGTCTTGATGATTTACAAACTGCTTGAGATAGAGACTACATTTTTAACATCGGTAAAAGCAATCACTCTTAGAACAGTTGCCCGGTTTTAATTGAGATTTCTGCTACTTCCAGACGGCACATTAGTAATTGTAACTAATTTTCAGTAGTTTTTGTGGAATGGGGATTATACTGAGAAATTATTAAAATGGTGCCATGTTTTTCTCTCTTTCAAAACAGGTTTTACTCTCTTAGCTTTGGATATACCCAGCAAAGCCCTATCAGATCTCCAGCCACAGCCTGTTCTGTCAATGATGAGGCTGTTTGGATGGGATGACATGGTGTGGCCTCAGCTGGTGTCAAGATATCTGAGTCATCTAATTCAAAACAGGTGAAAAATTGTGACTATTCTTCCAGTACCTTTTCATCCTTCATAAGACTTGAGGAAAATCTTGCTTCAAACTGTCCTGTTTCATTAAAATGGTCCAGATTCTTTACATCTTCTCAAAGAGGGTCAGCTAGTGCAGATTATCCAGGACAATCCAGTCAAATTTTTATATACCTCAGAAATTTTATTTTCACTAAGTAATCCTCTGTGAACCTAAGATGGATGGGTGGTGGTTGTTTTTGTTGTGTGCTTTTTTTTGCCTGCCTTGCCCGCTTCTGAATCAGGTTTTGGAAGCAGGGGAGGTGAGAAGTGAGAGAGAAAGAGGGAATATTTCTGTGTCGGACTGAATTTGAAAGTGAAAAATGTTGCACATTTTTAGGGTACATAGAGTACTAAGGACAGTAACTGTAAATCAGGATATGGTAAAGTTTATTTAAGTGTGATTGGCAAAGATGAGGCTATGGCTTTCTTGCAGAGAGGTGTTAGAAAAGGTTGAATTTAGTTCCTTGTGTGTCAATTTGGAACTCGGGAAAGGAGTGTTCAGTCCTCTGCTATATTTCTCTTTTATGATTTTTAGAGGGTTTCATTCAAAGTTGCAGATACCTAGCATGTGCTGAATGAAATGAGAGTCAGACACATAAATTCCTTTTATAATTTGAATTTTATAATTTTGAATTTTGTTGCTCTTCGGGTAAGATCAAGAAAAAAATTTTGATTCCTAAACTTGAATTTTGGTATTATTTAGGTCTTAAAGGTACTTACCAATTCTCTTCGCTCAGGTAGGTGTTGGAAAGCAGTTATTTAAGTATTTGTTACCAAGTTCATTAAGCACCTGACATATTGTTAACAATGTATACATGGATACATTGTTATCCTAGCTCAGCTTCCTTGTGAAAGGACAATGAGTGCCTAAGGTAAGATATTTAGTAGAATGTAGAGGTATCACTGTTGTCTTGAAAGGACTTTTTTGTAGCATGATTCATGTACTTATTTATCTTATGCAGTTTTATAGCGAAAGTTATCAAAGTATCTAAGTGCTGGGATCTTAAGACTTCACGGTTACTGTGCTGTGATGATTTTCACATCAAGCGTTCTCAGTTAAAAAGATTCTTTTGTTTCCAGTACTGTTATACTCTGCAAGCTCTGGCAACATATGCACGAGCTTTGGAATTTCTTCTGCAGTAGAGCCTAAACTTTCCTCTCCAGATCCATGTTGCGTAGTGCATGTTAGTGTTATAACCTGTCTAAACTAACTTTGAGCATGTGAATAAGCTCACTGTTTCAAAAGAACCACTTGTCATGCTTCTAGCAGGTAGTTATTTTTCTTTCCTTTCTAAGGATTAGGAGTATGTTCCTTTCCAGTTCTAGGAAGATGCCTAGGTGGCCCACCTGCCATCAAGCAAGAGAAACAAGAGTGAGACTACGATAGAAAGCGGTTTTGTGAGCCTTTGGGACTAAATAGACTAGCTGTGTACATCAAGCTTACATGAGACTGAACTTCTTTACATGTTACTGCAAGGAGCATTAAGTCCATAGGCAACCTATTTGTTCTCTTTTGGTCCTGGAATTCGGTGTCAATTTTTTTTTTTTTAATTTGCTTTCATTTGGTCTCCTTACTTATTTTGTCAATAGCACTTCAGCAAGGATGTTCAGGCAAAATATACAGATATCACTGCTTTTAAGCAAATGAAGCAGAAAAACCCTTCAGCTTCATTAATGTTATTTAGTCAGAAGTAGAATCCAGTTTGGTTTCCATCTGGACCTTTGTTGACATTCTGTTGCAAGCATGAGTAAAAAATCAGTAGAAAATAAGTAGATTTACATGTACAAGAAAGAGTACAAGTGTTTTTCATTCAAGCTGAAACATCTAGGTCTGACCAGGGAAGAAGTCTCTCAAATCAAAAAGTGTAACTATTTTCAAGAAATATCCCTGACCTGAAGCACACATGCACCTCATTTGATAGTAATTGGGAACAGAGTGCAGCACACACCTGCTGTCTTTTAGCAAGGAGTTTCTCCAGAATTAATGATGCAAGGTTGATATGCTTGGGAAAAATGACTGCAGCAACTACTCATGCTAGTGAGGCAAGTAAAACTGTGGAAATACAGAGCAGTAGAGTGCAGGGACTGTGCATTGAGTGACTCTGGTCTGACACCTGACTGGTAGAACGATTGCCAGTGTTTGAAAGTATATATAGCAAGATTGTGTGGGAATGGATGTATTTGTGTGTGTATACACACATGAATTAATATATCTGTAAGTATACTGCCAAGTACAGCAGTTTCTCATCTCCAGGGTGCCCTTTTATGTTTCTCTTTTGGATCTGTTTTGAACATGGCATATCTTTATGTGCTAAAGCAGACCTTCTCTTCTCCATCTTTAATGTAGCTAGAACTAAGCTGACTTTAGAGTATTGTGGGATACCTGGGCTGCTTTATATGAAAGGCTGGAGCAGCATGAGCAGTGTCAGTATCAAGTTCTAAGCTGATTCAGATAAACTATTTCCAGCACTGTACATTGTCAGTTTAGATAATACAGTCAAATCATCCATTGTTACAGTAAGGCATTTCCCATTGTGTGAATTTTCCTCCGTTTCTTTGTAGCCAAAACATATGTACATGTGTATGTGTGCATCTGCAGCCAAATGAGACACTCTGTCACCTTTCTGCCTACTTTTATTAGATCTCTCTACCTTTTTTCTTCCTCTTCCACCTACGCAGTTCACTGTGTGAAGCTTTTTCTACCATGGGCTATACATCCTACGAAGCTTTGACAGTACGATCGTGGTTTCGCTGCGTTTTGCAAATGTTCCTCGATCAACCAAGTGGCGCCGTGGCCAAGACAGATGCTGAGAGAACAGTTGGTAAGTGCTCACATTTCCCTCATGTTTGCAGTAACGGGGCTATATTGCAAAGCTGGCAAACATTTTCAGCTAATTACAAAATGTATTTTTGTTTGTATTCCTTTACTTTTACCTAATTACAAAATGTGTTTCTTTACACTGCTTGTGCTACTTATTGATAGTTTGCCTGCTCTGCATATGACAAATTTATCACAAACAAAGATAAAAGAGCTCGTTTCCTTGGAAGCAAAGAATAAAAACTTGCTCCCAAGGAGACAAGTTATTTTTCCCCCATGGAGAAACTGCTCTAAAAAAAGTGAAAATCTGAAGTAAATAGTCAGAAATCATGCTGTGAATGGCCTAAAAGAAAAAAAAAAAAAAAGGGGGAGGGATGGGGGAATCTAGCCGCAATTAATTTTCCCCTTTTTTACATTGGATATTTTGCTTTCTTAGAGCAATACTTCATACCTTCTTCTAAAATCACTGCAGTTCTCATTACCTGTAGAACATGTCTTCCAGTCACTATTTCTCATACACATTTTGCAGATTTCTGAAAAAAGAGAAACCCGTCAGTTTGGTTATCCATACTTAAAACTCTTCATTCTCTTATAAATTAAATCAGAAAAATAACTGGTTTTGATTTGTACTGTTTGTCTAGAGAGATGCAGTTGGTTGCCGAATACTTGTGTTCTAGATATTTTAAAGCAATGTTTCACTTTATCATTTTGGGACTAAATGAAATCTAAAAGCATAACTGTATACTGTATTTACTGATGTGCTCTCTTGTACTAATCAGGAAAAGCCTACATGGAGCAGCTGACTGAAATGACAAGACTGATTTTTAAACTCTCAGAAGTAGAAAACATTCTTTTAAAGGCTAATGTTGGACAGTCAGTTTTCAAGCAAGACCCAAAAAATGCTCTTGTCCAGTTCATTAAGGTACTGTATATCTACCCTGTGTAGTTTCACAGGACAACTTTAGTGAAAAGAGACTGTGTATCAGATTTAGAGTGCTGAAAAAGAAATTACAAAAGTCTCATGAGAGACTTAGTAAGCTGATTTAGATTTATTTCAATGTTTTTATTTTCTCAGGCTATTGGCAGAACTTACAGTGGTCTTCAGACACTCCCTGAGAAATCTGCCATGGTAGCAAAGACTCTGGAGTATTTGGGTGATGTGTTAAAGTATATAAAACCCTATCTGAAGGCAAAAGGACCTCCAGAAGGTCTGCAGCTTACATATTGGATCATAGGTAATTATTTTACACCTCTTTTCTTTTAGGAAATAGGTTTAAAGAATTAGTAAAATAAACTTATAATACTTTTCCCCCTCTGAACTATCCATATATTTATTTTCTCTATACTGTTTAATGTTTGGAAAAAGAAAGTCACCAAGATGCTACAGTTAGATTTTTTTTTTTCCCAGATTTTCTCTAGATCTTGATGTCTAACCTCATTGTGGTTTTTGTTTGTGGGGATTTTTTAAATTACTCCTGCGAGTCAGTATTTTCAAAAGTAAGTTGTTTCTGCGTCTTTCATTACTGAAAACCACCTGTTTTATCTAAACAAACTCAAACAGTGACGTGAGCCGGTTTCTGGCTATTCAGCTGCAGTGAGGATTGTTGTAACAGCAGTTCCTGAAATTACAGTGATTTATACCCACAGTGGATCCACTCTTCCCATAGAGAGTCATGAGATCTTTTTGTATGAGGTCTCTTATTGTTTCCTTCCTCTGCCCACTCATTTTAAACAGATGTGATGAGCTCTGAGTCCTTCCTGTAGAACATAAAAGTTAGGTGTACACCTTTCTGAAAGAATTCCAAGTTTTGAACCATGTGGATTGAGACAACATGCAGCTTTGGTGTGAGGTATCCATGCTGTGGGGCATAGCCTGACTCACCAAAGAAAATACTGTTGTAATCACTTATTTGAGTGTTTTTTTTCAATCATAGTTAAGGTAGAGATGGAAGTGCAGCCAGGGAGTCATAACATTCAGCAAACCGTAGGCAGATTTTGTTAGGGCTGATGTGGAGGGTAAGGTAGAGTTTAAAACTGTGGGTTTAGGGAGTTAAGGAAAGGATTTTTCACCCTGAGGAGGATTGGGGACTGGAACAGGCTCCCCAGGGAAGAGGTCACATAACCAGCCCGGCAGAGCTCAAAAAGAGTTTGGACAGTGCTCTCAGGCACATGGTGTGACTTTTGGTGGGTGTTCTGTGCAGGGCTGGGAGTTGGACTTGGTGATCGTTGTGGGTCCCTTTCAACTGTGGATATTCTGTGATAAGCAGTATTATGACAGGCTACATGCTATGTAGTGGAGTTGTGTTAGTGGCCAAAGTGGCTTAGGTATGTATTTCACTTCTTTTTTGAAACTGCTTCTCTGACACGCACTCTGTAGTTTACTAAAATGCAATTCTAGCATTTATTCATTGTGTGAAGCCACTGATAGGGTGGAAGAGTGCTTTAATTACCAATGAATGTGCCAGTCTGACCCACTTACCTTTAAAAACAGAGTAAACCTTATGTATCTTGAAACAGAGATAATGATTTGCATGCACACAGTTTACATCATGGTTCTAAGGAGTGCAGGGAAAGCATGACCAAGATGCAGAAGGTGCATCAGATGTACTGGAATTAGAATTTTGTAAAATATTTAATTTTTATATTGTGAGATCAGCATTCTTTGATACATAAGATGTATATCAAATTCAATATTTTTGGTTACGCAGATGTGGGTTGGAGCCTTGGAAAGTAATTTTAGATTGATATTTTCCTTTTCAGATGGGTATTGTCCTTTTTGTTCTTTGCGGTAGGAAACGATTAATCTTCAATCATGCTATTGTGTGCAAGAAAATGTCCTTTTTTATTTAAGAAAACATAAAGAAGATTTAAAAGAAAAAATATTCAAGTGTATTTCAATCACTGCTTCACATTCTGTGGGCTTGGTAAAATTAAAGGACAAAGCACAAAACTTAGCAAATCTCAACACCTCCTGTCTGTAGTCAGATTGACTCTTGTAGTGTCCCATACATCACAGGAGTGATAATAGAAGGAGTACTTTTAGCTGGAATGACCATGTTTCTTTCAAAGCAGGAAGCTTAGACAACATTATTAGAAGTATTGTTAGGTGATCGTTCTCTTTCTCTATGATTGATTATTGTGTTTTCTTTCACTCCACAAGATTAATGTTGTTTTGCGTTGTTTCTAGAGATGATAATGAATGACTTTTATAGATTAATAATATCTTGTAACAGCCTACTTTTGATTTTCCATTATTTTCAGAGTCTTAAACATGTTTTCTTGGGATATTCCTGTATTTTCAACCCAGCAAACTTTTTCTTGCCTCTAATGAAACGTAAAGTTGAAAATGTCTACATGACAATTTTGTTTTATTTATTGTGTGTTTTGAGTATTAACACTTCTGAGTGTGTAGTTAGTTTTTCAAGAAAAATTACACCCTGTCTGCAATAAAGAAATTTCTGAAAGTTGGAGTATTTACACGTCAACACCTTTTTTTTTTTCCAAGTCAAAACAACAATCTTAAAGCTGGCTCAAAGCTGAGCAAGTGATACATTATTGTGCTGAAAACAAGAAAGATGTTCTCTGAGGCTCTCAGTTTGTGAACTGAGAGCTCACAAATACCTGGTAAGACTGTGCTGGTTTAATGGAGTTAGCTGCCCCTTGTTCTTCTTAATCTGCTGAAATTAAATGCAATTTGAAGGATATTTAATGTTTTGCTAACATTAAATTGCTGTGTGGATAGTTGCTGACGTGGTGTTGCCACAGTGATGTTAGGCAAATGTGAAGGGAAGGCAAAGACAGCATTTCTCTGCAAAAGGGATGAATGCACACAGTAAGGTAAATGTTTAAGTGCATGTGTGCTGATTGCAGTAGGGTTATGGATCAAGTTTAGTTGTTTTCTGCAGGGATCTAAGAGACTCATCCTTTCTTTAGTATTGCTATACTTTTCCTAAAGCACCTTCACTTGCCTAAAAACTTCTAACTGTAATGTGTTCAATCAATGTAATACTCTATTTTGATGAACTGTAAATGGACTTTTGAGTTGTTTTGACTGGGATTTTTTAACGGGACGCCACGGAATGAGTACATAGGAGTGAGACAATTCAGTTGCTCTTGCTGCTCTCAGATTATCTAATTCAACATAATTGCTTCTTTAGGCTTTCTTCTTTCCTAACTGTAAATTGGTTTGAGATTTTTAAATTTCTTTTTCAACAGGATGTCTGGTAAAGTTCTGTGCACCGATACTGGCTACTTCCAAGGCACAGCAACTCTTGTTTCGCATTGTGGATTGCTTACTGCTGCCACACTCTGTGCTCCAGCAGGACAAGGAGCTGCCTGTGGCTTTGCTGTCTGCCATTCAGGAAAGCCTGCCTCTTTATCTCCAGGTAAGTATCTCAGCTCTATTATCAGCACACAAATGAATCTTCAAGAAAAGATTGATATTGCAGAGGATGATTTCTTTTTCCCTAGTCAGAACAAGCATTTACTGAAGCAGTAAGAGAAGTTTTTTTCTTCTTATAGAGGTGAAAGGAAAATTGCCACCCCTTTGGCTTTCCTCATTGCAGGCAGCTATGCTGTGGTACACTCCAGAGCTTCTGGTCTCATCACTGCATATGGAAAACCTTTAGCCAACCTGCTGGTTACACTGGTCTCCAATGTGACAGACTTCTCAAGCAGTGCACCAAGTAATCATAATATGTAGCGAGAAAATTGTTAAGATGACAGAGCAAACAAATATTTAAAATCATCCTTGACTTGGGTAACTGTAGATAGTTATAGATGAGATACACTTTTTTTTGTTGCTCTTAGGAACAAAAAAAAAAAACCTTGGTGTATTATACCACTGGTTTGTCTTAATACTTGGACAATATGTTTTCCTAAATCAGGTTCCTGCTGCTTATGATTACATGACTAAAGCCTTCTTCCCCATTATTCCTCCTGCTCTTCCCTCAGTTACCCTGTCACTCTTGACACTCTATAAGGCTTGTAGATGCTGTAGGAAGGGACTAATTTCTGCTGCTGAGAAAGAGAAAAGACTATTTTCAAAATAAATAAATTGACATGCTTTTCTTGTAATTCTTTGTGACTTTTTTGCTTACCATTTTGCCTTCTTTCTTAGTCTTCATTCTGATTGCAGTCTTAACTCACTGCTTTGCTGGATTGTATTGTGAAACAATGCAGTGGTAACATTGTAAACATCACTTGAATTGATTAGTTTCAAAAGCTGTTCATTATGATCCAAGGCATGTCATATGGAAGTGAATATGGTTATGTAATGCTCTGCACAGTAAGTTTTGCTTTATGGCTCTGTAGGTATTTTCAGAAGCTGTGTACATGTAGGGCCATCTGGACAATGGTATTAGCACAGAGTGTGTGTCTCTTTGCTAATTTGGTATTTCAGTTGTAGAGCCAGTTTCTCTGGAGCCTGCACAGACAGATGTAGTCTTCAGATGAAACCAGTTGAGTTGGTTTTGAAGTCTTGAATGTTGTGTACCCTTGTTTCCTATTTTATTTGCCAGATTCTGACTTCCAGACCTCACTTTTGTATTCTTCATTAGTCTGCTGCATTGTCCATGTGCTTTCCAGCTGTGCTAGATCATCTTGATTGACCAAGTATTTTATTACACTGCTTCTAGAAAACAAGTAATTCTTTCTTTGATAAACACTTTTGGGGAGGAAAGAGGAGAATTTGTGAGTTATTTTTCCTGTTTCAATATGAGACTTTTCTATTTTATTAGTAGTTTATATTTACAAGGTTCCAATATTTTTAAGTGTTTCAAAAAGCTTCATTTATTCAAAAATACTTCCTTCTCTTTTATGTGTAGAAGTGGGAAAATTCTGATTTAGAATCAACTCAAAACAAAAGTATGTCATGATCAGTTTAAAAATAACAAAAAACCCCTCTTTTGAGATCGTTTGAGACTGAATGGATTTGAGGCACTCTCTGGCATCTCAGGTTGTTGTTTCACAGTTGGCTTAAGGCTACATTCATTCCCTTTCACCACCATATGCATTCCCATTTAATTTGCTTTAATGATTCTGTGAATAGCAATTTGTGACTTGAATCAAATAGTAACTAGCCTCACAAAACAAACAAAATGCAAAAACCCAAATGGGCATATCAGAAATGTGATAAAACAGTATTTGTGGGAGGGAAGATGGAGAAACAGAATTCTTTGGAATTTGGTTAGTCACCTTGACTAACCTAAACTGCAGGTGAAATGTGTGATGAGGCAGGCCCCTCTTGGGTAGCTGCCCTGTGCCTTGTGCTCATTTGTGGAGGTGGAGCACTGGTATTTTAGTGCAGGAGCCTTAATTCACCCTAATGTTAGACAAACATTGTTCTGTAGATCTGTCCCTGTTAATACTCCAGCTTGCAACTTAATCCTTTGGCAGTTGCATGAAAATAAAGAAACAGGAATTTGGAGACCATGCAAAACATCTTCTTATACATGTGAGTTCTTTATTCATAGTCAAATTATAAAAGCCCTTGAGTAGAATTTCTCAGCAGCCTTTCCTTTTTTTATTTTTTTTTTCTTTCTTTACTCTTCTGAAAAGTTCCAGGCAGGCTCCATCATTTTTTTCTTCTTCAGTTTCTACAGTGTGGGCTTTTCCTGCTCTGCTCAAAAAAACTACTTCAGGTCTCAGAAAACATTTTAGTTTTGCTAGCAATGACCCGAATAAACTTCCCTCTTTCCAGAGTTTTAACAGCTACTCTTAGTTGATCCTTTTTGTGGGGTTTGAAGTCAGTCCTAGTAGCAGTTTGTTTTACATATCCACTGATGCAGCAATTTTATGAAATCCTATAGAATTCTTGAATATTTTCATCTTTTAGGACAACAGATTAAGCTCTTTCTCTCCACACAATGTAGTTTATTACTGCACAATTCATCAGAATCAATGACTCTATCACCACCTCAAACCTACAAATTTATTTAATTTTACACAAGCACACATAATTGTCAAAAGCACTAAGACTGGATGTTGCATTTCCCTCTCCTCAGTTCAGACTGGCTGTGTTTACTTGTCATGTTTGTGCTTATATAGAACTTTGGGTTATACCCCTGCCTTTTGACAGTTTTTGGGCAGCTGGTCTGGTCTCTACTGTTTATACTGATACTAGCTTATCAAGAAGTTTTTTCAAACTCAGTCACTGATGCTGCCTTGTCAAAATAGCTTAGCTCTAGCAACTTTTAAAGTGATTTTTTTGGGTTTTTTATCTTGCCTAAAGGGTTACTGTCTGGGTACTATTTCTCTCACTGCACATCGGTTTAGATTATATCTGATGACCTAAGAAAGATTTTTATTGAGATATATTATAAAAATTGCCCTCAGAATTGTTTGAATGACTGACTTTGGAAAGTAAAGCACAAAGAATGTGAATGAACAGCCATTTAACGATTGTATGGGACTGTTCCTAATTATGAGATAGTGAGGTATGTAAAATTTAACCATAGGTATTTCACTACTGCAAAAAGAAGTTGAATTGATTTATGTGAATTGCTAAAATCTACCATACGAAGTTTCAGACCAATATTATTCATGATGGATTTCTTGGAGAATGATTTGGAGGAATTTTAGTACACATTTACCAGTATTATGGGAAAGAGCTGAAGCGGTGTAAGAAATTTGCTTTGGAGAAGAAATATTAGTTTAAATATATCTTGCAGAATACAGTGTGGGTGCATGGAATAAGCACTGTATACATAATGATAGGGAAGGTAAGATGCCCTGCTTGATTTATCAGTGTTAATCCTGTCCAAATACAGATGATTTGTTGATTTCTATCTAAATACTGAGAATGGCAAAAGAGCTTCATTCTGAGTAGTGCTTGGCACGTAGACTTCCCAGTGATTTTAATGGCTCTGTGCAGGCTCAGCATTTGTCAGAGATCAGACCTTTAAAGCCCTCCCATGAGCCACATCTGTGGTCCGACATTTGAGCAAGCTTATTAATACATTTTGTGAATTATAATATGTATTAATAGGAATTGTACAACATTAATTGGTGGACAGCAGATTTATTCCAACAGCAGGACTTACAGCATAAGTCATCATTAGGTAGCTTGGCATTTCTGCAGTGAATAGTTCCAGTAATCCACACTAATCGGTTCTTTGCTCTCCACAGGTGATTTACAGATATACAGATAAATCAGAAGAGGCAGCTCTGGCCACAAAAGGTTCCTGCAGTGAACACACACAGGAATCAGTTGCCTTTCTGCTAAAATGAAGAGCAGATGATGTCATGCTTCTCTGCTTCCCTTAAAATCTCCTTTTTTTTTAATTTTATTTTAACCTCAGAAGATGGCTAAAGAACATAGTTAAGGAAAATAAAGCAACTCTATCAACCCTTTAAAGTCCATCTGCTTTGTAGGGATTGTCCTGGGGGTCTGATGTGACTGATTTCAAAATCTCTCAAATCTCCAGAACTGGAGTCCAGTTGCACACGTGTTTCTTTTTTCTCTCATTTGAATGGTAGCTTCCTTTATCTCTCCTAATTACTGGTGGGATTTAAAAGAAGAAATTTCTGTGTGATTACCTTGCAATCACATCCTTGGCCAGCACTGCCTCGGATGTTTTGCCATTGTAGCTGGAGATTTGCAGCTACTATGCAGTGTTGGTAATTTATGCCTTGTGCCACTTGGGATATGGTGTTGTCAGACCTTGTGCAGGTCTGTTGCTCTCTGCACTTTGTAAGGAAAAGGAGGAGCCCAAAATAAAGAACACAGTATTGACCTGAAGTCAGTAGGCCTTTTTGTCCAAGAGAGAAATCCAAGGTATTTTCTAATTTTTTGGGATGCAGTTTCCAAATGAATTAATTTCAACCCAAAAAATGAAAATGCTTTTATGAAGGATCAGGCTAGGTTTGTTGGTTCACTTTCAAATGAAATTACTAGACCTGCAAAAATTAGTCAGCATTCCTTCCCATATCTAAATTCTAATATGCTTTTCTTTTTATTGCAGCTATTTAATAACTCTAGGATCATTCTTAAAAACAGTAACTCTTACTAGTTAATAACAGATGTCTTCTTTTCTTGATACTGTGTATCATTTGTTGATCCTCAGTTTGAAGAACTGTTTCATTTTAGCAACCGTCATTGTTAGCTCTTCAGAGGTGCTGCGTCCTTGATGCAGGTGTCCTCAGCAAGGTTGTGATGTTCTTTGTGTCCATTTTATCAGATAAATTAGTATACTTTGTCATAGATGTTTGGGTTCTTTAGTGTTAAAACAGTCTAGAGTCTTAAGAGTGCCATCCAGTATTTGGATTATGGAATACATAATCCGATATTTGGATTATGGAATACATTCTGTCTTTTTGTATAAGCTTTACTACAGGCAACTCTTCTTTATGCCTGCTGCAATATCTTACTGAAAACATCAATCACTTAAGTTTACACACTAAATACTCTGTCATCTCTAACAGTCTCTCTGAGTCTGCTACTTGCCAAGAAGTAGCAGACTTCTTTTTTTAAGAGTTCTCATACAGCAGCAGCAGCTGCTTTTTCCGACAATAATTTACTCTATGTACACAAAAGGAGGAGAAAATCTGAAGTTTTACTCAAAGCCTCAGTTCAGAAAGTATGTTTTTTATCATTGAGACTTGCCAGAATTATCAAGGAACTACAGAAGTATGTGAGGTGAAACCCTTAACCCAAATCTTTATTCAAGAGAGCCACCAACAGCAACACCAACAACAAGTCTTCAGGCACTTAATTTCTTGAAATTTCATGTTTCCCGTATTTGTTTACCATGGAACCAAAAGTGGGAACTCCCCATTTCAAGACTCTCAGCTCTGCCTCAGCCTGCTTTTTTTTTTATCACTGGATGTTCTGTCACGTTCACACAGACAGGTATAGATGAAGATGTTTTTGGGGAGGGACTTCTATACAAAAAGCAACAGAAATACACTTTTTCCATAGCTGGGGAACAAAAGCAGCTTGACTTGATCTGTTTATTCCTATATTAGGGGCATTAGTTTACCTCAGCAACCATAAATATTCAGACAGATACTCCTCCTACCAAAGCAGGAGGCTGGATTGCAATGCTTATAAGTTTGAAGTACTGTTGAAATTGCTGTCTAGGGAACTCTATGCTTGACCTTGTTTTACACCATTATTCTTGTTGGACAAAACTATTGTGAAAACTGAGCTCTCAAGAGGCTTCTGGTTGTGCTACTGACTGTGACCCTTGGGACAGGAGATCACGGGACCTTTTTATTTTTTTCTTAGTTATTTGTTCTTCTTCCTCTTGGTAATCAGAGGAGGGGCAAGGAAACAAGATCTTAACTTTCTCTTATGAGAACTCATTCTAGTAAGAACACTACTCTTTTTTTCACGGATGAATCATATATATGTTCTATAACTACAGGTGGAGTTCAGATAAGCACTTTCTGGGCAAGTACTTCCATTATAGATTTTTCTCTGGATCAATAAAGCTTATATTGGATAAATCACAGCAGTTTTAGCCTTATCTTAAACAGAGTTTAAAACCTCCTCTAAATCCGTTATAAATGGTGCCTAATTTACCCTAATTTTCTCATACTATGAGCAAATCTTTTCTTGTTGGAGCTCAATTCTAAGTGTTCATTTTTCTGCTATATCATTTATCCAAAAATTTCACATGATCCTTTATAAGCAGATGAGGTATTTCTTCATTCTGTCCCTTCTTAAATCTTACCTGACTAACATACTTTGTTAGACCATATACAGGATTGAAAACGGAAATGAGAAGCTTTTGGGCCCAGAAGCTGAAAATGCCACGGTTTTATTTTGAATTTGAAGGGGAGCTCGCATGTCTCAAAGCTTATCTTCCAATATATAAGTCTAGTGAAAGATTTTTCTCTCCTTTGCAAGCCTTCCCTGCCTCTGTCTTCATTTGCAGATCATCATATCTGCAGCAAATCGGTGATGCTTATTTGTCAGGCCTAGTTACTCCGTTTGCAGCAGTTTACACAGCATGTAGTGAGTGTTTAGCCTACAGTTGTTAAAGGTTTGTTCAACTATATTGGTAAAAATGTATTCAATTCCTCACTTCGTAAAATTTTCTTCTACAGGGCCTGTCCTTCATATGTTGTCAGTCCCAAACACAGGGTGCCTATTTAAATCAACTCCTTGGGAGCATTATTCGACATTATTTTGGACGATTTCTCCCTTCCTCCCCGACTGCAGCTGGTGCTGGACAGCATCCTCTGCTCACTGCTTTGGGCAGCTCCATCACAGCCCCCCAGCTGCTCCGTCTCCGGAAGACCACAATGCATGTCGTAAGGTAAGGACCAGTGGGTATAAAACACTTCCTCAGGTTGCACATTCAGATTTCACAAACAGCTCATGAGCTCATCAGCTTTTGCTTTCCTCTCAGCTGATGGTGTGGCTTGTGGAAGAGCCTGGGAGTTGCTGGGCAGGGAGCAAAGGAAGTCAGTGTTTCTAAATCAGGAGAGTAAAACTGGAAAGATTTGTGAGACAGTAACGAAGGATAAAGGTCCTAGGCCACAACAAAAAATATTGCAGGAGGTCATGTGAAAAGCAAGTCATTTTCTAGAAAAATTACGCTCCAATAAACATCATCATGTGTGTCTTAGGCTATATTTAGGAGAACAGAGTTGTAGTGCTTAGAGCTGCCACAGTTACCTGTGCATGTGGAACCTTGTTGCTCTCTAAGTGTCAGGGCATACACAGGTGTGCCAGCTGCCCAGAGGACATGGAGAACTGCGGGTGTGGGAAGAGAGGCAAGAAGACATTGTTTGTTCACTCCGCTGTCACCACTTGCACGATGTTAACAGCAGCTACAAATCTGTGTTCCTGCTGCTGAGAGGCTGGCACTTGATTTTATGTACTGCAGAATAGTGAACAATCTGTACTTTTTGTCCACGTGGGGAAAGGATTTAAATTCCCTCAAATACAGGCGTATATCCACGGTAATTGGATCTTTATTTGTTAAAGAGTGGGTATACATGTTGATCAGAAAAAGAATGTCAGTGCTGATCTTGGGTAAATGATTGGCAATCCTGTAACAAAGCCTGTATTGTCACATATTGAAGGAGTGAATTAAGATTTCACAATCTTCGTTCTGACATGTTTTTGGATACCCAAACTTTGTCATCTTATTAAAGTTATTTTTGACTGTGTGCATGCATGTGAACATGGGGGTTGAGAGTGGAAAGTTCTGAAGGTATAAAGGCACTTGGTGATTTTTAAGATGTGAAACATTCCTTAGTGATCTGGGAAGAATGTGTTAGAACTGAGCAGCATGCTTGTTTGCTAACTGCTGGGTGGTCATGAGGCAGTCATGGGGTCTGCAGACGAATAGGTGCAGTTTGCTTGCTGCTTTGCCATATGAAAGCAGTGAATATATTGCTGCTGCAGAGAGGAAAGGGAACCATACCATCAGCATTGTACTATCCGGGTCAGAGAGCTGTTGTAGTGAAGAACACACAAAAAAAAAAAACTGTGGGAAATTTTCAGAGTAATTAATGAGACAGAAGATTTTTGGGTTGCTAATATTAAAGTAAGACCACATGATACAAGAACTGTGGGTGTCACAGTTTTCATTTGCCACGTCACACCAGTGCTCTGAAGCGGTGCAATGAAGTACGCGGAGCTCTGAAAGTCACGTTTCATTTGGAAGCACCCTTTACTGAGTTTTTAATAAGGATGCTGGTTTTAAATTGATGCATTGCTCAGTCACCATATGTGCCTTGTTTGAGTAGATAACAGTACCTAATATTAAATATCTTAAAAGGGTTTTAAAAAGGTTTTTTAAAATCTTGAAAGGTTTTTAAGATATTTTAAGATTATTACTGGGAGTCCTCTTGCTGACTGATGAATAAATGCTGTGTTTTCTTTTACCTGTGAAATTTGTCGTCTTCAGATTCCATTAATTTGTGGTGCCAAACCAACAGTAGTTCATATTCTTCTATTCTTTTGTGGAAAATGAACAAATCAAGGTGCTAAAATTGGAACACTCGATGTGTGTGATGTTAAAATTTGCTCTTGTTGCAGATTGACAGGTCACCTTTTATCCTTGTGCCAGATTTTATATTGGAGATATTTGTGTTAATTCTGACAGAACAAAATCAGTCATTGGCTGTCCTGTTCCAACATACTGTTGACAAAAATCAAATAACAGTACCAGTGTAACAGCAGAGCTGTTACCACAAGTATGATTGTGAGTTTGCAAAAGCACATAAAGCTAAAAAATGTAATTAAAGAACAGCTGTACTATGCATGTTGATTTAGGATTTTAGAATCTGTATTCCTTCATGTATTCAATTACATTATGAAGCTACCTTTGTATTTAGCTTTTAATAGTCAAACACTTGAGTTTTTAACTGTAATTGTGATGGCTCTTATTTCTCACTCCTCTCTGAACAGAAGAGTCAGAAGATACCACTGTCTTCTGACAAACTGGGGATCATTGCTATGACTAAGACAAATAGAAACCATTATTTGAGCCTAGATAAAGATAGAAATCTAAGTAATAGGCCTCCTGCTGAAATATCACAGTTATTTTAAGGTATATGGTGCTTTCATTGCATGGGAAAAAAAACCTGAATCATAGACTTTGTTCTGGCTTGCTTTGTCTTCCCAGAGAAAACTACCTGCAGTTCAAAGGTCAAGCTCCACCTCCTCGCTTGGCCTCCGTTCTTGCTTTCATTCTGGAAGTACTTCAGAGAACCCAGAGCACTGAACTCTGTGACATCGAGTTGGTTCTCCCAGCTGTCTTGAAATGCTTGGTACTGGTTAATGAGCTGCAAGGTGAGCTGTTTGTTTGCTTTAAGTACATCTCTCCACACCTGCAAGATTTCTACACTGCTGAGCAATTTTCATCCCAGTATTTAAGACTCTCAGATGAGGTGAATAAAGCAATCTGGCCAGCTAAACCAGGCGAGGCTTTTTTTTCATTAAGTGGTCTGGGACTTTTGTCTCTCAGGCAGAGAAGTCCTGCCTCATTTAACTCTGTACTGAACTAAGCAACTTCTCAGGAACCTGAAGGCATTTCCTTTTTCCCCATCCTTCCCATATAATCTCCACCACTAGCAATTGTGGAACTTTCCTTCCACCTAAACGTTTGAGACCAAATAAGACTAGTGTACGTTCTCCCCATAGAGCCATTATAAATGGATTAAAAGTAGCATGTTGCTCTCTGAAGGTATCTTTGAGTCTTCTTTCTTCTTTTAGCATGCTTTGTTTTTTAGCAAGAACATCTTTATTTTTAGCTACTTAAAGAATGAAGCACTCTTTTCACCCCACCATCGTGTAACAAATGTACCTGAGCTCAAAATTTCCATACCTTGCTGCCAGAGAGGCATTAAGCAAACTTTGGATTCACCTCTGACTTCTCCTGGGAATTTTCTCTAATAAACTACTGTTTGATTCTGGTCTATAATAGTTCCAAGGACAAGATGTGCTTAGGAAATCGGCTCAGTCATCCCCAGTTTTCTTCCCCCTTTTGCCACCACAGGCATATCTGCTAAAAGCTGAGTACCCACCTTGCAATGTGCCGGGGAATGAGCTGGAAGTTCGGTGCTGCTGTAGCCACCAGCTCCCTGCCTGCCTGGACTGGCCTCTGCCACACCCTTCTAGAAAAGTCCTTACAGCCCAGTTCCACCTTTATAAAGGAAGAGCTGTATCTTGCAACTTGGGTATTTATTTGGAAACAGTTATTGAGAAAATAGTGGGGGAAGTTGTTAGGTTTCTTGGGTTTTTTTTCCCCTTAAAAAAGAGTTAGGGTGCATTTCAGAACAATCTCCACCATTGAAAGTACAGAGTAAATCCACATAGCTTTGAGCAGGATATAATGCTGTGACTACCTTTCTTTTGAATCAAATAGGAATGCTTAAAGATAACATAAACAGAACTTCTATTTAAATGAAACCTCTATTTTCTCTAAATGTATATCTCTTGGCTTTAACTTAAAAAGACCATAGTGTATTTAAAAATCTGTTTAAAGGATAATGGTGGTGAAAATAAGACTTTTGCATAGACCCGTGACTCATTCTGTTCTTTATAGGCAATCTAAGTGCTCTCACAATCATTTCACTTGCATCAAAGAAAGATAAAACCTTTTTTTTTTCTCATTTAAAAATTTTTGTCTTCATGAAAGACATTCTCCAGATGGTCAGTTCAAGAGCTCTGTGTGAATCTTGTGATTTTTCTTTTGCAGTTAAAAAAATATCTACAGACATTGTACAGTACATGGTAGAAGGCTGCCAAGCAGGGTCAGGAGGAGAACATGCCACCCAGCTGACTTCTGTATTTAGGTAACTAGAAAATATGCCAACTGGCAGCAAAGCTGCTGCAAGCCAATTGACAGCAAACATGTTTTCTTAAAATAACTAATTATCCTAACATGCTGCATTGTTGCTTGTTTATGGTATTTTAGTAATGATACTTTTGGCACTGGATTTCAACACAGCTTTGCCCAAAAGCCCGAGCAGAAAAATAGAAATGAGAGACATATCTGCTTCCTCATGGATGAGGTACTCTTTTGAGAGGCATTTAGTAGGGAGGCGTGTTGCTCCTGTGATGGGAAAAACTCCTCAGGAATGCTGATGGTGCTGTGAAAGATGTGTGTGCCTAATTTGAAGTGCAGCTATTCTTCATATAACAACCTGAGCTTTTTTTATTTGATTCTGTGAGAATTATAGATTATTATAATGTAAATTATCCTTATTTCATAGCTCACATGGATACAGTAGAAGAGCAGCATGACTTGGCACACAAAGACTTTCTGCAACCCTTAAGCACTGCTGCTCTATTGGGCTAGGTCTAGGTGAAAGCCTAGAGAAATACTCACTGAAAAAAGAATGGGTGTTTGTGGGAAGGCCAGTCTGTATGTGATACATGACTTTCACGGGAATTGTCATCCCTAGGGTGCTAGTTTTGATTTGAATGTCATCTGTGAGCTTTAAAGGCCTCAGATCCTCAGGATGGCAAATGGATGTGCTTCCATCCAGTGGTCTGCCTTATTTAAGATCCAGGGGAGCTTCATAAGAAATACCAACGTTGTTTCTGCAAATCTGATTCTAAAACTCGTTAGTCTTTTTATTACAATTATTATTTATTAAATAAGAAATATATGGTTTAGTTTTGCATTCACACACATCACGAAGTAAAGTGCCCTGGAACAAGGCAGTCCTGGTGAAACAGCAGTGAAATCTGCCCAATTACTTGAAAATAAATGTGTGGAATTTTTAGCGTTGGGCTTCAAAACCATGGCTTTGTTTAGAAAGAGTATTCCAGGTAGAGCATTCCAGTGTAACAATATGAAAATTGATATGTAGCCAGATTGCTTGTTCTGATTAGACTCTTCAGTTGTTGTTGGCATGTTCTCTGCATCTAGTTTTGACCCTGCATTAAATGCCCCTGTATCCCCCTCAGGCAGTTTATCCAGGAGTACACTGCTGTCTATGATCACCGGGTTTTCAGCATATTGGAAGCAGTGGCAGTCTTGGATCAGACTTTAGTTACCAGCCTGATTCCCACAATCACGCAGTCTCTGAAGGATTCCGAGCGCAAACAAGGCCTGGGAAGAAATGCTGCACAGAGGTTTGATTCTCATTTAATATTCTTTTTTGACAAGGAATAGTGGAGGCTTATTCTGTTGAAAGAAAACAGTGTTAAGACAGCAGGACAGGCACTCAAAAAGGAATGATTTCTAACTGTTTTCAGCCAGAAATCTCCCTTAACTCAAGCCTTTCACGGTTTTAAGCCATCTATATTTGCTAAGTAGTTCCAGAGATGTTTTGATACCAGGGTCCAAAGACCAGAGTAGGATTTATGTGAAGCCAGGTTGTCTCTACACTGTATGTTGCAAAACAGAATTAAGAATTCCTTACCCAAAGAATTTCCCTGTTAGTGCCTGTTTTAGAGGCCTTTATGGGTCATATGTGAAATTATAGTATAATCAGGTATGGTCTGAGATGCTTGGAAAATGAATACCACCAACTTAATATCAAGAGCTCTCCCATAATCTAAATTTAGGAGAGTTATGAGTGTCCAGGAAAGGCTGGCTCCAGTAGGCATAGCAGGCTCACTCTTGCTCCGTTTGCCCCTCAAGAACAGAAATATTTGACACGTGAATCCATCTGGCATTAGGAGGAAATGGCACAGGAGGGAGCAGCTCTGCAGGGATGGTGGTGTCTCTGGGTGCAGATGCAGCACTGACCTTTCAGCATCTATGCAATACTGTTACTAAACTCCAGGAGGCTCTGCCTCGTATGGCACCTGAGCCAAAAGGGCTCCTTCTGTTAGTGCTGCTCCCTCCTGGAAGGCTGCCCATGACTCTCCTGTGGTCTGGGCAAGGAACTGGCCCCAGTGTTTGCATTACTTTGCACATCCTCCAAAGGGGAGGATCCACTCATGCCTCACACTGGGGAAGTTTTGAGGTGTGTGTCAGCAGGGTCTGGGCTATAAAAAGTCCAAAAGACAGAGTTGTGCAAGAATAACTCGTGAGACATAGAAGGGTGATCACAGGGTATTCATCTTCCACTTAATGAAAACTGTATTTAATTCATTCACAATTGTATTATTCACTTTTTACTATCCACTACCAACAACTGCATTTGCTTTTATTTAAGAGAATTTGCCCAGGGTCAACCAAATGTACCATTACATGCTTTTCATCCTTTGATAATGTGTTTCATAGCTAAAATTTTTGTTTGTTTTTCTTTTGTTGAATACTGTTAATATGGTAACATTCATCCCATTATCTACAAAATACTGAACGCATGCAGGTTGTTTGAGCTTCCTGAAATACATGCTTGGAGATTACTGAAGAGCTACATTTCCTTTATCCTCATCACTTAAACCATATTTATTATCTAATCTATTGTTTTCTATTAGTATTTGTATTAGAATGTGTAATAATTTGTATTTAGAATGTGCTCCATTACCCAGCAGCCTGAGGTGATCCATGAGCATTTTATTGTAAGAACACTAATTTTCTCTCTTTGAGAACACCTGATTTTCTCTCTTCAGTCCCAGTCTTTAAATAACATGATATTAACATATTCAGTGCAATTACTGTAGACATTAAAGTGCAAATCCATATCTATAAAAGAAGTAAGGTTCAGAAGTTGCATTAAATGCTTACAGTGGTGATGTCCAGTGTTATTGCAAGGAACTAGTATGAAAACTGCAGTTTTTCTTGCTCAAGTTAGTATTTCCCAACAAAAATAGATAATTAGAAAATACCTAAATGTCAGAGGCAGTACTTTAACAATAATTACATTGTCTGGGTTGGAGAGTATTGGAATGAACCTAGAGGTGAAAAGTCTCATCCACATATATGCTCTCTCCTGGAAAATCCACTTGAGTGACAGTTCCCTTCTGAATTTCAGTCATTGTCCTTGGTTGAGGATGATGGTCTAAATCTGGGTCAGTGCTGGGCTGCACCCAAGTGTGAGGGGCTCACATCACTGTGCTGTGGTGAGAGTCACAGGGATTGCTTAGGCAGAAATGAGAGAGCAAACATCAAGTCTGAATGCTAATATCATCTAGGCCTTGGAAACTCCATGTTTTTAAATAAGGAACTTGTATTTCACAGCAGTTTACTAAACAAGTAGGCTTCTAAGCAGCTCTACTGCACTCTAGCCGTAACAGTGCAGTCCTTATTCTTCCTCTGATCTGGCCATGCTAAAGAGTCACAGCAAGAAAGCAGTTGAATAGGTGGGGGGAAGTTACCATGTTTTAATATCTCAGTATCTAAACAATGTGTTTGGGAATTACACACTTTTACTCCTAGGATGTGCGAGATTGTTAAAGTAACATGTTATATGTTTCTGTTTTTTCACCCCAACAGAGAAGCCTATAAGAGACTCTTATCTCACCTTGCAGAGGCTGGACAAAATGAGATAGAAAAACTGGAAAACGAGACAGATCAGTAGTGTGCTGGTGATTAATCCTTTCCTCTTGGACATTATGACATTGTTGGTACCTAAAACTACAGACTACGACACACGACAAGTTCTTTATCTTTACAATGGAAATACATGCATCAATTTTTGTGGGTTTTATTCCCCCAATTTATGTATTAATTTTAAAAAAAAAATCGGTGGTATTTTATTATTGTCATGCATATGTGGATTGGCTATCCTGATGAATAGCAACAGAAAGATTGAAAGTTAATTTATTACGTATTCAAATGTCTATATGAACAGAGCCTGTATTGCAACATACAAGGCAGGATTTCAAAGAATTTCACAACGTTGTTCACCTTGAATGAGATCCTCTTAATAGTGTACTTTTGAAAATCTTACTCAGTCTGTTCTTAAGAAAACCATAATTTTGTAATTTCTAATTTATTATTTTAGTAGATCATGGGAAAAACATGTGCTCTCTAGTACTCACCTGTTGAATGCAGTGCATTTACCAGGAGTAGTGCCAGGGTGATAAAAAAGCTTGTGTTAAGAGAGCATTTTTTTTAATATGTTTATGTTGCACAGAATGTATTTAGCTGTCTTTAACTTCCACTTGTATTAAAACATTTTGGTATTTCATATTCCATTGTAAAACCTCTCTGTTTTCATTGTGGGTAATATAAGAAAAAGCAGGTTCAGATTTCCTGTTCCCTTCCTTTTCAATGCTATGTTCTTAAAATTGACCTATAATTTTGAGGGGTCCCAATGGTCTTTTAATTAGTCATGACATTATTAGTTATCCACTTAGACTAGGTTTGAAAGGTGGGAGGGAAAAAGAAGAGAGGACAGACTTCTACTTAAAATACCCATCATTTAATGTTAGGCTAGTAATTATTCCTGTTTGTTGGGAAAGTTGGATTGTTCAAATATTTTGCTGTGTTACGGGTCTTTCCAGGGTGGATCTACCTCTGTAACTTTTTCTACTTTTTCTTCTTTTTTTCCTAAAGTGCTCAGGAAACTTTCATTAATGGCTGTGGTATCCACACTTTTCATGTCACTCAGTAATCTGAAGCTTTCTGAAAATTTCTGAAACAGTACTTACTGGACTTTGGAGTGGGTTTGCCATTAATGGCAACATCGGTGAGAGGCTCTTACTTTTAAAGTTATTCACATTTTAATTTTAAAATGTTAGCGGGAAGGTAAAATTATTTTTATGTCTAATAGCTTCACAAAAATCCCTGAAATCTTGTTCAGAGCAGCTTCCTTTCGTTATAGTAATCTTATCAAGTTGAACTAGATAATCTTCTTGCCTAAATCAGCTATGGGTACTTCAGATAATGCAGTAACTAAAAGCCTCTTTAGGCTACTTAATTGTGCAGAACATGGAGGTTCTTTTCATTATGAAAGTGACTTATTGAACTTGCATTGTAGCTTCTCATAAGCTTATATACCTGGGAGTTTTATTCATCCCAGGAGGATTCTGCTTCTGAAAAGCTTTTCTAAAAAAAAATAAAAAACATCCCTCTCCAATAGAAATTAAATAAGATGCCTTCGAAATTTGAGTCTTACCACACAGTAGATCCCAGAACAGATGTCTGATTGTAGTATTACTTCCTGAAAGTAAAAACTGTGATTTTAAAGGAGATAACATATATTATAATGAAGCACTTAATGATGTGTTTAGTAGGTTATTAAAGACATATTTAATACTAGCTGTAGTGGTTGGAAGTTTCTGAAAAAGCAACAGGACTTTATGTAAATGCATAGCAGCTCCTGGCAGGTGAGAAACTAATTTAAATAGTTTGGAAATTATCATTCTTCTTTGTTACAAAGTTAATGTGAACACAAATAAGGCATTTTGTATCATAGTCGTCAACCACTCCCAAATGGCTGACCTGCTTTGGTCTATTTGGTGTGGACATTTGCAGATGTGACTGATAGTTCCAATAATGTTAACGAGAGGAAGACATGCACAGTGCTGGTTTATGCTGACCTACCAAGCATACACCAAACCAGCAGTACAAAACCATTTAGGAGGAAAAATGCTGATTTTAACTAAAATATAGAAAAAACCTAAGAACTAAAAAAATAATATATATATGTCTCATTAGATGCTGTCTGTATAAAGGCTGCTTAAGGCAATAAATATTATTTAAATTAAACCCTTCTATCTTATTTTACATTGAACAGTTTGGTTTAAAAGAGGGTAGATGCAGACTAGATGAATGAAAGAATTTTTTTATTTTGAGAGTGGTGAAACACTGGGACAGGTTGCTTAGAGAGGTGGTAGGCAACCTCTTTGAGTTGAAGATTGCTACTCATTGTAGGCATGTTGGACTACATGACCTTTAAAGGACCTTTCCAACCCAAGTATGGGTTAGTTCCAACCCAAACCATTCTGTTTTACAGATGTTGTTGATGTACTTGCTTAGATATTCAAACACTACCTGTCAAGAACAACCCATCTTACTACTGGCATTTGGACAGGTGGACATCGCTGCAGTTCTGCTCCTTTTCCCCAGCTCATTCAGGCTTCTGTGTCCTGCTCCAAGGCTTTGAGCAACCCTACATTGCTGCCACCCCTACCTGGGTGCTCTTGTCATCCTCTTCTCAGCTGGTGCCTGTCCACACAGGCTGCTGCAGAAGGCAGAGCTCACCATGGGCCTCTTGCCTCACAGAAACATTGAGTATTAGCAAAGGGCTGAGAAGCAGAGCAGTGTTGGGTGCATGACAGTGTTAGAGACTGCGATGGTCTGAGGTACAAGCCACACTGCAGGTGACTGGCTGTGCTAACAGGTCACCACTCCAGACAGCTTTGTGCTGCCACAGTTTTGGTCTGAAGCATCATCATCATAAAGCGACAGCCTGATTTCAGCTTTTATAGGCTCTTTGGCCTGCATGTTTGTAGCACTAGGACAACATTTAACTTAGAGGATGGCAAGGGTGTCTCTCAGTATGTTGTTTAAAAATAACACTGGCTCACATGGACGGACATTTCCTGCATCTGTAAATTCCTCAACTGACGGTGAGGAATCCTGAAAATAAAATTGTAGCTAGAGTACCTAATTCAGAGAAATTTCATCATTCAAGCCCATCTATATAATGAAATTAAGCTACTTTGAATGGTGGTATTAAGCTACTTTGAATGTTGTGATGGTTAAACCCCAGCCAGCAGCCAAGCCCCATGCAGCTGCTCCCCCACCAGTGGGACTGGGGAGAGAATTGAAAGGGTAAAAAGTAGGAAACTCCTTGGTTGAGACAAAGACAGTTTAATGGGGAAGGCAAAAGCCATAAATAGGAATGGCATGCAAATAAAGCAAAGCAAGGAATGAATTC
>WAAE01012012.1:2101-23136 GCA_013400495.1 Nicator chloris | reverse complement strand
CCTGGGGTAGTACCCTTACCTGTCTGCACTGCATGGCCTGCATGTTACTGAACATGGAAACCATTCAGGAGCAGAAAAGGTAATTCTTGGTCTGCTCAATACAGTTTTTATTGTCCCTGCACATTCTTATTTCATTCCTTAGATATAATTTTTGCTGTGAAATACCTGGAGAATGAGAACTGTCATGTATGCATTTTGTCACATTTACTGGTTCAGACCTGTGCTACAAGTGCAGGGAATGAGGGATGTTTAATACAGCACTATGACATGATGGGTTGCTAGTGTATCCTTTGGGCATACCATATGGTGAAGTTTCCCTACAGCTTCCTAAATGACCTGTCTTTTTGCTATAACTCCTGCTGGAAATGCCTACCTCAACAGGAAACTGTTTACAGAAGAACAGGAAGGCAATAATAGAAAACTGGGGCAAGTGTGTATGTGTGTCTGTGTGTCTGCTTCTCCATTAAGAAATATTCTTGTAGAAGTGTGTGTGGTTTTGGTTTATTTATTTGCAAAATTCCCAAATTAATTTTTTCAAGTGAAAAAATCAAGCTAAAAATTGCTGATGATACATAGCAGGCAGCAGAAGGGAAGGGAAAGTAAAAAGTGCACTAAGGAGATAATAAGTATAATAAGCACTTGGCTGCACATTTTGAGCCCAAGGCCCAAACTATTTGCATTAGTACAGATTCTTGAGTTGTGCTTAATTAAGTTTGCATAAGCAATAAACAGTCATATAGATCTTTCTTACCTCTGTAGTGCTTTACAGAAGATATGAAAATAATTTTGGATTGTTTGGTTATTCAGCCAAATAGTCTTGCACCAATTACCTGGTCTTATATAAAGTTCTCTTTCAGCTATGAAGTTTGAAAACGCCACAATTAAGCTTCTGTAAATTACTAAAACAGGCAAAATATATGCATTGTAGTCTTTCCTTCAGCTCTTCCAATAGTTTCCTATTCTACTTTATTGATTCTTTGGTGTATAACATTGAGACTGTGTCATAGGTTTTGTTCTGGCAGGCTTCCTGATTTTGTATTTGAATGGATCCTGATCCACTAACATTGATGCAGTTCAAGCATTTTTGTGATGAATTTTAGAATTCTCACAATTTTAAAATTTACACTTAATGCTGATTTCTGATCTTCTGGGCCATGTTCCCACTATTCTTGGTAACAGTATTCCCATCCAAGTCCAACTGTGTCCTCATTGTTTTCAACCATGCTGTACACCTGGCTCTAAGCAAAGAGTGGAGCTAATCAGAGCGTGTGAGTTGGGTTTGGGAACGAGCTGTACAAAAATACTTCTAAGTCCTGACATCTTTTAGGGCATTTGTCTCAGTAAGGAAAGGTCCCAGCAGCTCTTTCAGGCTGAAGGTTCTCTCCTCAGCAGAATCAACTGCCTATTGCCTAAAAGCTCTTATTATTACTTGTCAAGATCCTAATTCTCACCTCATCCTACATTATTTGTACATGACAGGCCTTATTCTTCATTCTTCTGTAGCCATTTTTTTTTGCCATATAAATGTACTATTAAGTCAGCCTATTTCCCCAGCTGAAAGTGCTCATGGCATGAGGCTTTGATTTATGTCTGTGTCAGAGAGACTCTGGAAATCTTAGAATTTGGCCAGGCAGAGGGGACTTACAGACCCACATTCTTTCTATCTTTTCCTTTCCTTTGGTGAGCAGTATTCTGTCTGGACAGGGAACCAGTGTTATTCATGGTTATTTATTATTTAGTCTTCAGATTTACTGATACAGCACCAACTCCCCTTTTCTTTGTATCTCTTGCTAGAAGTTTTCCACACACATCATCATTAGGTCTTAAATTTCCTGATGTGTTTATTTCCATAGTAGGATAACTTGTACTGACATTATGTCACTCTGATATTGATTCACAATCACAGTGTCACAAGTGTTGTCATTATTCTGGCATTGTAATATCATCTTTTAAACTTTCCAGGTCTTTTTGAAGTTGTTTTTCATTTAAAGAAAATTAAAACTGATAGGAATGTTTCTGACCACATTTCCCTTCCCTGTGTGTTCCACATTAGTTGTTTTGGAGCATGGATCTGTAAAGAATCACACACAACCCAGAAACCCACACAAAAATGTTCTGGAGGGCTCATGTCCAATGGTGTTTTTCTTTCTTTCTTCTTCAATTTTATCAAAAGCCTTCTTGATTCACATATACATTAGCCATAAGTGTTCCCAATTACAGTTTTAGGGTTTATATTACCATAAAATTTAGGGTATGCAGCTGAATTAAAGAACAGTACAGATAACACAGGGAGGCAGAAGGTCCAGAGATGCCTTGCTTTATTAGCTTCTTTCATTACATTGGCTTTGTCTCCTGCTACCCCCCAACGCTATTAACATGAAATTTTAACCATGAGTTAGTTACTTGTATAGACCAGAGCAATAACTTGTTGCAAATGTAAGAATGTTTTACATAATCACATCTGCCCTTTTTCCAGCAAAACCATTTTATTCCTAGGAGTGTGGAATGTGCCAAACAACGCAGAATCATAACATTTTCAACTTCTGTTATGGATGCAGGCAGTAAAGTGAAGGTAGCATGGCCTCAGGAAAAAAAAGTGAGCCCCAGACTCACATTCTTCAGCTGATGAGTCACAGCCCCCTTGAGAGGGTCTGAAGAGCTACCAGAGGCACTGTGAGGCACTGAAACTTTTATTCCAAATCTAAAGCAAAGAACATTTCATTCTCTGTTCCTCTGCACACTGTTAGCTTTCACAGGCAAGAGTTCTCTGCCAGCTGCCTGATTTGGTGATATAATTTTTTTTTAACTTTGTCTGTGATATAAGTTCACCTATATTTTTACAAAAACTGTGAAGTGTTTGTCTAGAGTATGAGATAAGGAGATTCAGTCTCCTTATACACTAAGGGGAATTTAGCTACTTTGCATGCTTTTCCCCCCAAACCCTAAGGTACAGATAAGGTCATGATTGTTCCCAAGTCGTTGCCTCATGAAAAAGTGTACAATGCCAAGATCTGCAGGATTAGCAAGTAGACTCCATGGGTAGTGGCTCACAAAGGGTCCCAAAGCATTCTTCCCACTGATCTGAAGCATTCTTTTTTTTTGGGCATAGGGACACATTACTTCAGGTGTCATAACTTCAACAAGGAGGACTGAGAACGACCTCCTCCAAGTTATCCTGTATTCTGATGAATTCAAGGAAGAGGCCATTGCTCAGACCCTCTGTGTGATCCTATTCTTTCCTCCAAAATATTTGATGTGATATTAATTTTCAAATAATTTGAAATTTTCTTCTCAAAAAGTTCAATATTTATTGACAAGAATTAATGACACAAAAATGAAGGAAACTTTATTGTATTATAGCTGTTAAATGTAAGATGGACAAGAATTAAGCTGGTTGCTTTCCACTCTGATGACACTCCACAGAGTACTGAATCCAGCTCTGGAATCCTCAGCACAAGAAAAATATGGGCCTGTTGGAAAGAGTCCAGAAGAGGGTCACCAAGATGATTAGAGGGATGGAACACCTCTCATCTGAGGAAAGGCTGAGAGAATTGAATTTGTTCAGCCTGGAAAAGAGCTGTCTTAGGGCTGACCTAACTGCAGCCTTCTGGTACCTGAAGGGGGCCTACAGGAAAGAAAGACAGCGACTTTTTACAAGAGCATGTAGTGACAGGAAAAAGGGGAATGGATTCAAGCTAGAAAAGAGTAAATTCAGATTAGATATTAGGAGGAAGTTATTGGTGCTGAGGTTGGTGAGGCACTGGAACAGGTTGCCTAGAGAAGTTGTGGATGCCCCATCCCTGGAAGTGTTCAGGACCAGCCTGGATGGAACTCTGAACAACCTGGTCTAGTAGGAGGTGTTCCTGCCCATGGATGATCTTAAAGGTTCCTTCTAATACAAATAATTCTATGATTCTACAAGTGTGTTATAAGATGTGGTATTTTGAGTGTTAAGTCTGCAAATAATCTGAAGTGCAGGCCAAACTGTTGTAGTGACCTTGCCAACTGATTGAAATACTTTAGCATGCTCAGAGAACCCCATTTCTTTCAAGCAATTGAATGTTTATCAGTGTGGCAAGAAAAAAAAGACAGCTTACTTTTGCTTCTTTTGAACAAGGGAGGAGGAGGTAGGACTTAAGTTGATCATAAATATGTGGGTACTTTCCCCTAATACAGAAATCAAAGATGTCTATACTGCCGATGGGAAAGAATAAATCTAATTCTAATTAATAAACAGTTCATTTAAATGCAACTGATTTTTCTGAATTTGAATAGCTCAAAACCTTCTCAAATGCCTCTAAGTATGATAATGTCACATTGTGTCAGACTGGAGGCACTGGGAACTGAATTCAAGACCCTGATTGTCAGAATTAAGTACTGTATGAGCTGAAATGGGGATGAGTTAAAGCAGCCGAGAATAATTCCTGAAAAAGGGAAAATTTAGTTTCACCTGTGCTGCTAGTTCTTTCTAAATTTTCAGCCTTTAGGGTTATGCCATGTCTAATGCCCCAGAGCAATGCACTAGATTATCTGAGCTACTGAGGAAGGCCAGCTGTAGTGGCAGTGACTTAGGCTAACTATAACTTTTCCAGATCTGACTGTCTCAACCAAAATAAGGAGGGTGACAAAAATACTTGGAGGAGGCAGCCTACCTCCACCAAAATACTTCAAACGAATTTTTGAAGGAAACAGTATCACAAGAAGCATAAACTTAACTACTGAAATTGTTCAGAGTAAAGGAATTGGAGAAAATACATTACATGAAAGATGCAAAGATGGATTGTTCCTTTCTAAGCTCTCAGGCACCTAAGTTGTTGCTTAAAGAAGACTCAAAAATTACCTAAGCTGACATTTCATCACTTATACTTTATTTATTTAGACTGCTAAAATATTCACTGATGCATCTCTTCTTCCGTTTCCAACAATTCTTTAAAAAGTTGGGCTTTTTACAAATAAAATATGAGACACATGATGCCTTAGTGTAGGTGCTGAGTACTGGATAAAGAGATCAAGCTGAAACCCATCTTGTTCCTGTGTAGCCTGTTATTCTTCAGCTAGAAATAGATTCTATTTGTTATAAGTGTATTACCATATTATAAAGATATGTTGTTATTATTATTATTGCCCATGCAAGCTGTTGCTCAGTGAAGTGCCAGACTGAGTGTTTTAGCAACCCAAACTGTCATCAAGCTTAGGAAAGCCAAGGACAGATACTCAGATGCACATATCTTCTATCTTGACACACGAATGGGGGGTTGCTGACAGTCACATTGCTGCGAAGTGTTGGGGTGTGCTAATTGATAGCAGCCAGAAGCAGCCCAATTTCTGTAAGCAAGGAAATGAGAACAAGCTGTCATTACAAGTATTGAAATGTTTACACTGCTGGATAACTTTAATGGCTAAAGCAACTCACTTTTTCTGTGGTTCAGAGGTGCATATTTATGTCTGCAGCTTGTAATCACAGCTTGTTCTTACTGTAAACATAACACGCCCCTCTCCCTCCAGAGCTGAGCTGTTACAGGAAGCTTCACAAGTGAAACAAAGATTGCAAGCAACATATTGGTAATTGAATGGGTTTATCACTTAAATATTAGAGGAGATACAGTGGTGGTCTACAGATGGAAGGTTTGTGGGAAAGAGGATGTTTACAAAACTGAAGTTTGACGTGTCTGCAGCAGCTTATCAAAATGAACATTAAGGTGAGACACAATGTTTTAAAGGGATCAAAATACCAGTAGCTACTAAAGGAAAAAAGGATAAACATTAAATCAAAATTAAATTATGCTGATTTATTACTAGCAGCAGCTCAGTTTCTCCTGTGTAATGTAGTACAAAGCATCTGCAGCTGCTGGTGACTAGTTTATACTGGCCAGGGAACAGCTAACAACCTCTAATTGCAGCAGTGGCTTAGCTCCCATGTGATAGGTGAAAAATGAACTAAACTCTTCCCAATAATTACGTCTGATTCTCTCTTCCTTACTCCCTAGGAGAGGAGTTGCTAGCATCAGTCAAAGGTGGTAGCTTTTCTTCTCTTTGGGGACAAGGACTTTTACAAAGGCAATGAAACCTAGAAAAGGTCAGGCTTGCAGGGAGCTTGAGAAAATCTGACTTACAATCAAGAGGCTCCTTCGGTGGCCAAGTCAGAGCATCTGTTTCAGAGCTAGCTCTCAAATGCACTTCTGAGAGCATGTTTTCCTTCTAAAGGGACTACTCAGAATATTTGTATTCCTGGGTTAAAGGAAGCCTTTTTAAATAGCCCTGCCTCACACTGGATTCACTACTGTGACACCTTGATTAATGTTTTGGTTTATTCTTTTTGAGTCTTAATGAAAAAAACCAGATTTCTTCTAGGAACACAAATTTACCTTTTTTCCAGGCAGAGAAACTGTTTTGTCTTTGAAAGCACAACACTGATAACAAATGACTCAGTAGGCTGGAAGGGAACAGGTCTCTGGGCTTCATTGCTTCAGTAAGCTGCCTTGCACTTTGGGTGATGAGCTGAGGCAGAAATTATAGAACTACTCTGACACTTTTTCACCCTAATGATGGAGTAAGCAGCCTTGGCTCGTGGCTCATTAGTCAAAGGCTGCATGCTCTGTTACTGATCCCCTGCATGCTGTGTTGCATCTTACATGTGAAGGGCTGTAGTAGTATTGTGTTTGTTTCATACATGAGTGGCAATTATATTCTGCTAGATCCAGAGTGATACTGTACTCTGTGTAGGAAAACATGTAAGCCAACAGGTTCAATGGTAGCTGGGCTCCCAAATGTGCAGAGTGGGCACTGAGATCTTCAAAATTCTCTCTACAAGTTAAATACATTCCTTAAAATTAAAGAAGAAACAGCAAAGTATATTAGGTAATTGGGGGGAGGGGGGGTGTTGTGTTTGTTTGTTTGTTTTATTTTTTGCAGGTTTTTAGGTTTTTGTTTGTTTGTTTGTTTTTGTAGTTTTGGGCACCAGCTTTCCAGGAAATCTCACTGTAATGCTAGGAAATAGTGTCGCAGTCAAGGTATTAAAAATAAAGTTTTCTCTTAGTTCTTTTCCTTACTTGTCATTGGTATAAGATCCCTCGATGCTGACCGAAAAGGAAAACACAATTATTTAGCCAGGACATGTGAAAACTAGAAAGGGAAGGACATTTCTACACAAGCATACAACACCTAAACCTGTGAAATCTTCATTGCAGATCACAGATTCTAAAAAGCTAAATATATAATTAAAGTAGCAATATTTCTTCTTGAACTGTTAAAACAACGCAGGTGAAAAATGCTGTCTTCCAAAAGTGAATACTCATTGACAGTAGTCAACTTTGAATATCAAACACTTGTAGATAAAAGCTATATTTTTAAATACACCATTTTTTCATTGTAAGAAAAGTATTCTGGGTTCCATATCTCTTTCAACAATTAAGGAAGCATTTTGATTTTGTTTGATTTTTTTTTTCTTCTTCTGTAAACCCATGATTTTAGAAGGTCTTTGGGGAAAAAATTAACTGGAAGCCAATGAAAAGCTGTGCCACCTTCACGGTATTACAGCCTGCCTCAATATGAAGGGAATTCTTACATAGCTTCCAAAATTGAGGTCTTGGAGCACTGAGATGAAAAAATTGAGGATGGCTCTGCCAGAGAGATTGAGGTGGTTGACAGCATTTGTATAAGGAGTAGTTGATGATTTGGAGCAGACTTTTTTTTTACTTGCTTTAAAGATTAAAGCTGCTTTCACCACAGCTGCTTGTGAAGTCACTTACTGGTATCTTATCAGAGTAGGATGAAACTCTATTCTTCAATGTCTTCTTTCTTCCTTTTAGACAGATTTCAGGAGATGAGCATGGATAATGCTTTTTGCCAAAACATCATTCTAGTGAGGATGGGGCTGGTCACTGGTTAAGTTTTCCCTTCTCTTCAAACAGAAAAGGAGCCATTTGGGAATTAGTGTAGGATCTAACTTTGGGGTCAAAGAAACCTGGCCAAATCTGAGATAGACACTTTAATGGTGAAGAGGGAGAGAGAGAAGCAGGCTTTGAAAGCAGGATAAGTTTAAACCAGGTCTAATATCTTGTCTTCTGGATCTGTTTATTACTTTTTTTTCTTTTTTTTTGTTGAGGTATGGGAAACCAGATTGGGCTTCAGGTGGCTAGAAGTTAAATTAGATGAATCCCACCATTAGGAAGTATGTGATCTTTTGATTTTAATATTTTGATGAAGAAAATATGTATAAATCCCTATCTGCCACTTATAATGGATGATGCAACACCTCAGTTCACAAAGAAGAGCAAAGCAGAGAAATAAATTAGCTGTCTAAGGATCAACTCAGATTAACTGAGGTTGTGATGATAGGTTGGGAAAGCAGCCAGAGGAGACAAAATAATCTTAGCTCCTCTGTAGGAACTCCCAGGTGCTGTTTGACAACTATGTCAGAGCAGAAACCCACACAGCCTTGAATTGGTGTTTGGCTAAAAAGCTGTGACCTTCTTTGTGGCTATGGACATTGGCAGTGTCATCCAAGTCCTAACCTCTTAAACATTAAATTACTGCTAAATATTTGACATTTATAGAGGGATGCTGAAGGGGATTCTGGCAGTTTGATTATGAGGAGACTAACTTGATGGGAACATAGTTCTTCTCAGGTTTGTACAGGCTTCCTGGAGATCCCAGAGTGAATGGAAATAGTTATTGAGGAACAGCCTGGCTCTTTTTCTTTGCCATTATTGCTGTAGTTGGTATCTCTTTACATCATTGACTGAGACAATATCAGTACTCAGGAATTTGGTACCTCCAATCTGACACTGCCAAAATTTGGTGATGTCCTTACCTTGATGAAAAAGTCTTTTCAACACTCTTGAGTATCAAAAGGTGACAGAGGGGATGGGTAATTCTTCGGAGCAAGTCAATTTCCTGGACAATCCATTTTGACACTACCTAAATGTAATAATTTTAAAATCATGATTAGTTGTGTAAGGGTGATTCTAGAAGTATATGTTAAATTCTATAATTGAGTGTATCTATTGTTCTAAATACATATGAAGGTTTGTTGTTTTAAATGACACTTTCAATCTGAATTTAAACTTAGATAATATTTATTCTAAGTCTAAGCAGATTGCATGAACTGTGTTCCTTATGGTAGATAGGAACCATTCTCAGATGAAAAGTGAACACTTCCGTATACCCTCAACAGTTGCTATCAGATCCCTGGCAAAAATTCTACATCTCTGTAGGAGACACAAACTTCTGCTGCCACAACTTCACAGATGCCATGCTGACTTTTGTTATACAGATCTCACAAAAGTCAAAAAAAATTCTCTTGAATGGTGATCAATGAATACTCCCTGGCAAGCAGTAGCTGTTACACGAGCTGTTCATTTACAGGTAGGATGAAACTGGGATGTTTACCACAGAAAATCTCTGTGGCAGCAGACAGGAATTTTGCCAGCAAAACACTAATGCATAATGGTAACTGTTAACATTGGGTGATTGCTTTAGAAGTAGTTTTCATGTGAATATGGTAGAAAACAGCAAAATACAGTCTTACCACTATGTCATTATTTTTTACTCTCAGGAAATGAAAGCAGTTCAGATGTAGCAGGTTAACAGTTCCCTCCTCTCTTCTGCTCTCCTATCCATTTCCAGAATACCGTTGAGACTAAAAAATGTTTGAAAAAATGAAAGGAAGGGTGAAGATGGAAAGGGCTGCTGCATAATGGTGTTTGGAACATTGTGTTTTACCTCATTACAGGAAGCACAATAGAGACCAGAAACAGTATGGGTCTTCATTAGCTCTGGGAATATTGGTACTGGACTGTGGGGGGCTTTGTTAAATTATTTTCAAAAAGATCTTTCTTTAGGTTCACAGCTATTAAGCACCCTCAAATTTAAACAGCTGGTAATGCAAAAAGTTTGGCAACATCATCTGAATTGTATATGAAGCATTGCCTCTGGTTAGCAGCAGTAAAATGTTAATTTAGTCTTTGATAGAACATATTAGCATGATAACTCACAAAACACTTCTGGTATGCTAATTCTGAAATAAAAAATATGTTCTGATTAATGCCCGAATCAATATAAAAAATACTGCCGGCCTGAAATGACAAAACTGATCAAAGCTGCCAAAATTGTGTGAAAAATATATTAACAGCAGTAGAGGCTATTTGTTTTTTTCCCTCCTCTCAGAAACAGGGTGAAATTTAATTATAAATTGAACTGATTTAAACATACAAATGGAACTGATTTAAACATGTAAGTCTGCAGAGTTAAACCTGCTCTGTCCTCACCTTAATCCACAAATTATCTGATTTTGCTGTCATAGACTTTGCTGCTAATATTTCTAATGAGTTGTCACGAGTGTTAATCTCATCTGAACTGACATAAAGGATTTTCTTAAGAATTTTATTAGTCGTTACTTCACTAAATATTGCTTTGTGTTGTTGTTTGAGAAATGAAATTACTATTTTATGGCATGGATGGTTCAGTGAGTGTGCAAGGTAGTGGTGTGTGAAGAAGATCCCCACAGAGCATGTGTTAGGCATCCCATTTTGGCATGCTCCCTGTTTTGTTTACAGTACATTTTTCTTAGCTTTACTCTAGCTTAAGTAGCAGAATCATGCTACTTAACCATGTTAAGTAAGTAGCATGGTTTCCATGCTACTTAATGGCTTCCAGATGCACGTGGAAAATTGATGTCTGCCTTGAAAAAACTGTGTGTCTGATAGCAGTGTTAGAGGGAGAACAGTGAGGTACACGAGAAAATATGTGGTACAAATTAAAGCACTATAGGAAGATGAAATACTTTAAATTTAATTTCTTAATATTAGAGACTAATGTCAGCTATTTCAGATGTTTCTAAGACTGTAGAGTGCTCAGGATTAAGCCTAAGTTGTACAATATATTATACAGGCTTGTAGAGTGCTATTCACAGACACGGAGTGCTTAAGGCCTGGTACAGAGAAAATTCTGCTTTAAGCCAGCACTTGAGAACACATTTGTTTCAACAGTGTCTGTGGGTCTTGAATAAGCAAAGTGGCAGTGCATGTGCTCTCCTCAACAAACCCTTGGAGTATTGCATTAGGCAGCATAATAATGATTGTACACAGCCCTAACCCTCCCATTCATGCTTTCCAAAAAATTATGACACCACATCATTACCATGTTACAATCATTTCTTGTAATTTACTTGGAAGAATGTGTGATAAATCATATTAATGATGTGCTAACACATTTGCATGCAATTAATTCTTTGCTGTATAATTATGGTATAGAATATAAGAGTATAACACTATGAAGTACAGTAATATAATTACATTGCAGCTTTTTCAAGCCCCAAGTCAGCAAAAATTCTGTCATTGATGTCAGTGATGAGGTGGAGAGTAAATGAGAATATTTTTGTATTCTTATGGTGTGGTGCTCTCAGGAGGGAGTATATGGTTTAAATTAATCTGCAGGTCAGACCAGCAATTAAAACACAGGTGTCTACCCTCCTCTGCTCTAAAGAGGGGAGGGGTTTCTCTGACAGAATGGGCATTTAGGAAGTCCATAAAAATGAAGCTGATCAGTGCTCAGGATGGCTTGAAAAAAATCTGTGCTCAGAGTAGGCACTTCTTTCAGGGATGGATTTGGATTTTGGGGCTGAGAATGCCCACACAACAGTCTTGTGAGTGATTGATTACTGATATTAAGTAATAGACTTGATCCGCCAGGAAACATTTATCTTCTTTAATTTTGTAGTTATGCCCAAAACGAAAGCATTTCAGAAAGGTGTGTTTGGGCCTTTTTTCCTATTTTTTTTTTCCAAAGGGGTTAGACAATTTCACTCAGCTAAAAAAATCTTGTATATATATAATGTAACTCAGTTTCTCAGAAGAAGTAGAAGCAAGGATTCAACAGTAGGTCCTTTTGCAAATGTCACCTATACTACTGAAGAAATTTCTGGTGCTATGGATGCCATTGCAAACAAGAGGAATAATCAACATTTGACATGATTTCAAGCATATATTCTTGCTTTGCTTTTTGGGGCAACAAAACCAGATCTAACTTTCTAATAAAAAGAAGGAGTCCTTCTCTTTGGCCCATGGGCAGGAGATAGATGAGGAAGGCTACTTTGAAAAAAAACAATCCCTTGATAACCACTGCTATCTGGTGCAGAGACAGAGAGATGTCTTGCAGAGGATGTGAATCCTGTCTTCTCTATATTTTACCCTTTTTTCATCATGCCTAGTGATTTAACAGATGGAGAACCAAAGAATGGTTTGGGTTGGAAGAGACCTTAATGACCATCTAGTTCCAACACTCTACTACACACACATAAGCTGGTCAGGACACCTTCTACTAGACCAGGTTGCTCGAAATGTCATTCAGCCTCTCAGCCTTTCCCCACAGGAGAGGTGTTTTGTCCCTTTAATCATCTTCATGTCCCTCCTCTGGACTTGCACCAACAGGTCCACGTCCCTCCTGTGATGGGGACCCTAAACCTGGATGCAGTATCCCAGGAGAGGGGTTGCCCCAACTTCTGTGTATCACCTTGCACTTGGCCTTGTTAAATCTCATGAGGTTTCCATGGGCCCTCTTCTTGAGCTTGTCCAGGTCCCTCTGGCTGGTATCTTATCCTTCAGGTGTGTCAACTGCACCACGCAGTCTGGTATCATCTACAATTTGCTGAGGATGTGCTTAATCCTTTTGTCTCTGTCATTGATGCAGATGTTGAATAACACTAATCCCAAAACAGACCCCTGAGGGTCCTGTCAGGACTCTGAGCAATTGACCACTCCCCTCTGGATGTGACCATCCAACCAATTCCTCATCCAAACATTCCAGTCATTGAATCCTTAAATTTAGAGAAAAGGATGTTCTACAGGAACAAAGGATGTTCAAGGCCTTTCAGAAATCCATATAGGAGACAACTGCAGCGCTTCCCTTGTCCACTGATGTAGTCACTCGGTCACAGAAGGCCACCAGGCTGATCAGGCAAAGCTTATCCTTGGTGAAGTCATGGTGGCTGTCCCAGATCACCTCTCTGTCCTCCATGTGCCTTAGCACAGCTTATGGGAAGATCTATTCCATGATTTTTTTGGGCATAGAGGGGAGGTTGATTGGTCAGTAGATCCCAGGGTCCTCCTGTCTACCCTTTTTAAAGGTGAGTACTATGTTTTCTTTTTGCAGTAATCTGGGACTTCCTCTGATTGCTATGACATCATATATGATGGAGAATAGCTCGGCAATGACATCTGCCAATTCCCTCAGGACTCTGGCACGCATCCCACCAGGTCCCATGGACCTATGTACAACCCGATTCCTCGAGTGGTTGCGAACAAGTTCTCCACTCATAGTGGGAAGCACTTTGCTCCCCCAGTCCCCTTCTTGCATTCCACTCGAGACGTGTAGAAAAAGAGGTTCCCACTGAAAACTGAGGCAAAAATTTTGTTGTGTACCTCATCCTGTTCTTCATCCATTGTCTGCAGTTTGCCATCCTTTTTTATTGGGAAGGGGTGGGGGAAAGGGGCAACAGGTGCCTTCTTTGACCTTCCATCTGGCATACCTGCCCTTCTTGTTATTTTTTTGCACTCTTTGCCAGATTCAGCATCAGATACACCTTGGCCTTCCTCACCCCACCCCTACACAACCAGACTTTGTCCCTAAACCTGTCCCAGTATACCTTGCTTCCATTGCCTGTGCATTTTCCTCTTGCCGTTTAATTTGACTAGCAGGTCCATACTCAGCCATGCTGAACTCTTACCTTCCTTGCCCAATTTCTTGTGCTGGGGAAGATGAAGGGCATGAGCACAAAAATAAGAAATCAAGAAGCAAGTGACAAAATATGCAGAGAAGTGATCAGAACTCAGGTTCTAGGAAGACAATAAGAAAGAATTGACAGAAAAGGGAGAAATAAATAGAGAATCAAGGAAGGGAGGTGGAAATTATGCACAAGTGTAAAGGGAAGGGGTTAAGGAAATAAAGGGGAAATAAGGTAATAAAAAGGAAAAAAGTACGACACAGAATTAAAAAAAATCATGTCAAAATTTGTCACTTTCTTAGATCTGGGGGAGGGATAAATAGTACTGTGGAGTAATAAGGGGGAGAGATGAAATAGGAAGGGAAGAACATAATAAAAGAAGTGAGAGCTTAAGTAGAAACTGTGAAAATGTTTCTTTTGTAGAACAAAATTGCCAAGAGAGGCAAATAATTATATCTTTCAGCACCTTCAGTCATCGATTTAAAACACTTCTCTTTTCTTTTAGATATGACACCTTTTTTTTTTTTTTACATTCAAAAGCATCCCAAAGTGATAACCTAATATTCTAATTTTTCCTGACATGATTTTAATGCTTAAAACCCCTCAACCAAACAGTTACTAACACTCCTAATTTTTTCCTTTTCTTCTTCCTTTCATATTTTCTTTAGCTTGCAGTAATAATATGAACAACTGGTATTCAAAAAAAGCCTTCTGGCCAAGTTGTCTCAGTCTTGACAATGGAAATCATCTTTTATGTGTGGGATGTATAACATTGAATTTATTTCTTTATTTAGCATCTCTCTTGGATTGTCAATGTGGTTTCTACTAGCAAAAGCTGTAGCAGCCCTAAAACTCTCTTTCCTCGTCAACTTTCCCAGCTTCAACTTTATTTTATATGTAATTTCTTGCAGTGTATGAAATTGAGCTATTAATGAACCTGTGTCGAGTAAGGCTTCTTCCCTTACCCTGCTCACAGAGAAGAAGAATATTCAGGAGAGAGAGGGGACAGTCAGTGCTGTGGCATTGCTGGGACAGGAACCCATGGCCCCAGGGGTCTGAAATGGACCATGGACAGGGGGATAGAAGAACAAGGGGACTGGGCAAGGACAGCCGGGGCTGGGCAAGGACAGCCAGGCCTGGGTGCGTCTGGGTCTGGGACTTGATGATTTCCTTGAGTTTTACTGAAATTTAGACAGATTTGCATGATGCAAATTAAGACAAGTGGTGATAATGTACCCTTTTTAAAATTTATCTGACACCAAATTTAATTTCTTGTCTGTGTCATGTGGTTTCTAGAAATCCATCTACATTCTTAGATACAGAATATGCTATATAGAATTGAGAAACACCTCTTTTACTTTTCTTCACATTGTTTATCAGTATACAAATTATATTTTTATTAATTTGAAGGTTTTATTTATTTTTCTTTTAAATTGATTTATTGGCTTTTTTTTTGTGTCTATGGCCCAAAAAAGCATTCATTAACTGCAAAAGGGATGGATATAAAGTCAATTAGTCTTATTTAGGTAACTTAAGTAAAACAACTCCAATAAAATTCCAGGAAATCCATAGTTTTACTTGAACACTTTGTACAAATTTTAGCCAATTTAACAGTCTCTCATTACTGCTTCTATTGTTAGAGCTGATTCTTGAAGCTGTAGCTTACTCCAAATTGCAAGACAGGAAGCACCACCTAATGCCAGCTGATACTTGTGCTTACATCCCCATTAAATTGTTTGCTCACTTTGTTAGTGATCTAAGATATAAATAGTCCCACCAAACAACATACTAATAAATTCTTGCATTCTTGCCCATTGTATCCAAATCTACCAGTGTGGTTGAGTTATCATCTGCATTTGTTTTGTTCTTAAAGCAATTCAGTGGCCACCCTCAACTATTTTCTTAATGAAAGTACATCTAAGAAATTTAAGACTAAATTTAAAGCTTGATTCCTTCATTCATCCATCAAACAGTCTGAGCTTATTAATTCATCTAAGTGAAACTTATGATAAATATACTGGAATATTTAACTATCCCTGTAATCTTGAATGTGTTTCTCTTAGCAGCAGAACTCATTACTTTTTCAAGAATTAGTTGAATGTGGATAGTAACTAATCACCATAACCTTAATTTTCCAACTTCTACTAATCTTTGAGATTGTGTCTCTCATTTTTAAAGAATGTTCTAACTTTACACATCACTGAATAATGTCAGGTATCTCGTCAGGCATCTTTCAAAGAAGAGTAGGTAAAAAGGATCACCTTCCAATCAGCTGATCTTCAAATAACTGGTGGAACAATTTAGTCTAGGAGAATTCTGCTCCTCTGCACAAGAAATCAGCCTCTTTCATCCTACTCCTCCACTAAATAAGGAGGAAACACTGACTGTGCAGGCACAGCTATGGTACTCAGAAATTGAATTCTGATTCTGGAGACAGCTGTTTTATCAGTGAATTTGAAGAATGGCATCTCTTCGTGTTCACTTAAACACAGATGAAAAGCTATTTTTTTTTTAATTTTTTTTTTTTAAATTTTTTTTTTTGCCTGGGTCCTTTCTTAGAGGATGATGCTTCTTTCACGATTCTACTAGGAATTTTATAGACTTGAGTTCCTCTTCTAGCTGGACAAAATGGGGACAAAAACTCTTTGTGGACATATTTTGCCAGATACCTTTTTTGCTAAAGTCTTTAAATAGGTACAAAGTTTGCACCTGTCTTTTAACTGGAAAAGTGTAATAAGGAGCCTCGTTTTGTATTCCATAGTCTCTATTCATACTGTATGGACTCCTCTTCAGCTGGGGATTTTGCCTCCCCTGCTTTCTTCATATGGCAGAGTCTATTGCGAATTGTTGGCCTGAAAAGAAGGGAATAGGAAGGCAAAGGCCTTTTAAACAGGTGACTTCCTACAGAGGTAAATGGATTGATAAAGAGAACTAGAAACGTACATATAATACTTGTCTCTAGTTTTCTGGATACTCCTTGTTGACTTGCTTCTCTCCTGGGCAAGACAAGGAGTAGGCTGCTGTGTGACTTGTCCTGTGAGGATGGGAATCTAGGAATGGTTAGTGGTGATATACTGAGATGTATGAAAAATGTATTACAAGCTAATGAGCACTCTGAGATCAGCTCAGTTGGTCACAGCACAGTGCTAATAATGCCAAGGTTGTGGTTCTGATCTTTGTATGGGCCTTTCACTTAAGGGTTGAACTTGATGATCCTTGTGAGTCCCTTCCAAATCAGGATATCTGTCATCTGTGGTATCTGTTTCTCATAAGGAAGATTTTTTTCCTTGAGAGAGGAGAATTCTACAGGTGAACCAATAGATCCACTTAGCAGAAATATATGAGGTTGTCGACTTGTGTGCGAAAACACAAGCCCATAAAAACAAACCAGCAATCTTCTTAATAATTTTGTGGAAATGGTCTGTCTGCCTTCTTCCACTTGATAGTCATGAAACTCTATTTCTCTTTTCAAATCCTCAGGAAGGATAAAACCAAAGCAGTCTTTGTTTTTCAAAGTTGTCTCATCAACACCTTATAAAAGAAGAAAACAATAAACTTTTCACCTCTGAAGTTGCCTTCTGTAATTATTTATCTGCTTTCTTTGCAGATATCTCCCTAAGACTTCAAAAATGGTTTTGCAAAAATGGCTTGACTAGGTTTCTAATGAGTTGCATCAAGGTGAGATTGAAGAAAGCAATGGCACAAGCCTAGCCCCAGACTAGGAACAGTTATATATCAGCTCTTTTCAGCATCTGATGGGGCACAAATGCTGAAGTAAACTTAGTTGACATTCTCCTGGAAAATTTTAAATGATTGTGTAGAAGTGCAAAGCTTATCTTTTTTTCATCTGTGTCCTCTCCACAAAAACTCACATGAAAGAGGAACTGTAACAAAATCTCCAGTTGGAAAAGTTGCCTTCATAACATCTGTGTGAAAAAAAATTATTCAAGACACATTACAAAATCTCTCTTCTCTGCCTAAAAGCTGCTGACAGATTAAAGGAGGAATGTTTCTAGCTGGAGATGTATTTTATAGTAAGCAGGGGCTTTTATTCTTTTATCTGTTTTCTTAAGGAGTGAAAAGGGAGGAAGACAAAGGGAGAGTACTGGATTGCAGCAGATGTGTGATGATCCTTGAGACAATGACAATAAAGAAAGAGACAATAAAGAAAAATATAATGGTTGTGAATTAATTCTAGTGGGATTTCCAGTGAAAAACTTTGATGCAGTATCACTGGGTCACAGGCATTCAGCACAGGAATCAAAATCAACCAAATTGAGCAAGTAACAAAACTCTGTTGCAGCACATAGCTTAGATTGATGTGCTTCAATCCACTGGCATACACCTTGGGCTGTATCCTGGTCTCCCAGTATTCGGGTCACATCATTTCACCTCATAGTACCAATGCCTATAATATACACTTCTGCATGAAAGAGAAAATTAAATCATGGCTCTGATGGCAAGAAAGAGTTAAATGGCTAATACCGTAGCTAACATACTGTTCTGTGTTTCCAGTTGCCTAAACTTCATTTCAAGCATCTGCTCCCTGGCATTCACTCAGTTCCAAACACTATTATGCTGATAGCTGTTTGTCAAAGCACAAAGGGAGGAAGTATAAAACACAGTTAAAAATATAAAATAAGAAAAATTATGAATAAATAGATCATACATAAAACCGGAACATCAAGATATTCCCTGTCAGTGCACAGGGGGAGGTTAGGGAAATAGAAGTAGTTCTAATTTTCTCTAAAGCTGTAAATTAATTGTGCATTTATATATATATATTTATTAAGCAAGACTTTTTTTTTCCACTTTATTTTTGACATTTTAGTCTTGTTCTCTCATCAGTTATTATTTTAAAGATAAATATTCATTAATGAAGTATAATGACACCATAAAAATCTGCACTCTTTATAAAGAGGATATTTTTGGGCCAGTTACTCTCATACATATAAAATAACTGTCCGATTGTCAGTTTGGATCCTCTTTCTCTGAAACAGTGGCATATTTGAGATTAATTAGAGATTAAAAGCAATATTACCCACAGTTCTTACTGTTGACAAGGGACTTTTCTGAAGTGACTGTGAAGTAATGGATGAATTAATGAAATGATCTTATCTGTCTTCCCAATACCTTCTTTCAATTCAGTGTCACCCTTTCTTTCTTTTTTTCCTTTTTCCAAGTAAATGGAGGCTTCATAGAGAAGAGAAGTACTGTACTGCCTGTGGGATTGCTAAGGGATGGGACAAAGGAAATGTGTTTTGTTGAATTGGTGGAGAAATAATCTTAATATTTTTCCATCAGAAAATGGAGGAATCATACAGTGGCAAATTTTTAGGGGATCCAAATGTACTGTTCTGATTCTTAAACCCCAAGGATGATCTTTACACGGGCCAAGAAACAAACCATGCTACGGTGTTTGAGCATCCCAATGGATGTTTACTATTGGGTAACAGATTTGGGCACATGTTGATGAAACTCTTTGTGAATTGCTGGTATGAAGCTTTTCTGGAAACATATATTCTGTCATTATTCTGTCGTTTAAACATTAATGGACTTGGAAAGTCTCTCTTTATGTGTATTCTAAGTTCTAGATTAGATCCTCAGCTTGTTTCCTAACCCCATAACTTTAGACTATGTCATATCTCTCCCCTATTTGGAATAACCTTTTGTATATCATCCCTTTCCTAGTCTTCTCTCCTTTCTTTTTCTTTTAACTTTTCCACACAGATCTTGTTTTCCAAGACTCTTACTCTTGCATTTTACTTTTAAATTCAATTATTCTAGATATGACCTTTCATTGGAAGCTTTAGCAGTGTTGAATGAAAAGGTGTAATTCCTTGCCTTTTGTGGTGTACACAAAACTCATTATAAAGAATGCCTCTTAAAATGTCATTTGCCTTATTTTCAGTAACAAGTACTTTTGTGATGTGTGTATACCACTGTCAGAATTTTCTTTTGCATTGCAGTTTTCAAGATAGCTGTTGCCCAACATAAATTTTTATATTTTTCCTACTTAAATTAGTTTTTTACTCCTGTAATTATGTAACATTGTATTTATAATTTCCTAAATTTATAAGCATAATTTGAATTCCTATCCCACTTCCAAAGTCTTCATTTTCTGGTTTGGTGTCATGCCCAGTTTTAAGATATGTACTTTCCTGTTCCATTGTTTATATCATTGTCATAAATAGTAATTGGATAATAAATATCAAATAAGTGAGACCACTGTGTGAGCTAAAATATTCTCTTTACTTTGAGACTAAACTCAGTTTTTCAAGTTGTTTTTGTTTCTGTTCTTTTTCTTTTTCTATGCTTATTACTACTCGAATTACTATCAAACTAGCATTAGTTTGATAACAAACGTAAGCATTACTAAAGTCAAAAGAGATTGCATCTACTTTTTCCTATGTCTTGTAGGAAATTTTTCGTATTAAAGGGTAACAAGACTGTTTTGAATAAAACCTAACAAATGTTGGCAGTTCATTATTACTTGATTATTCTTGAGGTTCTTGCAAATTGATAATAACATGCTTCCTATTATTTTTACAGGCATCAATATTACATATTCTGTTGATCTTATACCTCCTTTAAGCTTTCTTCTCCTTACTCTCTCCCTTTAACCCCAATGGATACTCGTTTGCCTTTTTCAGTCCACTGAGTCTTTACGAGTAATCCAAGAAAACTTCCTAAACCAGTTAAGTGATTCTCATCAGGGAATAACTTGAAAAAAATCTAAGTTATCTTCATATAATTGGTCTGCTTTTTTTTACTGTTATATTGCCTCTTTTCTTCTTCCCTGTTATCAATATTAACCATGCTAAGTGAACTAAATGTGAGCTAAACTATCTTTATAGAATAAAGCAACTAAATGGAAGCAAGAACACTCTGGCTTTCTGTCCCCTGCAATACCTCCCCTTCTCCCTTTAACTAACAAGACTGTCTTTCTCTCATCCTGTTATTACATCTAATGCATTTCAGAACATTTCCTGATTGCCTTTTATGTTTTCTTCCAGCTGTATATCATTTTCTGCTGTAGGCTTTTGTGACTATCCCTCCATCATATGCTATTCTTCTACACTATTTTTTTGGCAATGAGTCCTTGTTTCAATTGTGCACAACTTCCCTTCTTCCTTCTTCCACTTCAGCCACTGAAAGCTTCCGCTGGAATTGGTTTCTTACCATATCCATCAGACATTTTCTGTAATAGCATGGGTTATCTTCAGACTTTGCCGTCTTATTATAATCAGCTATTCTATGGCACTAAAGAAAATCTACAGAATTTATTATTAAAAAAATTATTACATGAACTGAA